>CAUYLG010034862.1:0-10960 GCA_963573385.1 Cacajao melanocephalus | reverse complement strand
TCTTTAACTTCACTATCATTTTTATCTTAATGACTTTCACTTTTAGAAGTTCTGTTTGGTTATATTTTTTAAAGCTGTCATGTTCTTTGTTTCAATTTCTTTCATTGTTTTTTTCTTTTTCCTTTTTTTTTTTTTTTTTTTTGAGATACGATTTCGCTTTTGTTGCCCAGGCTGCAGTGCAGTGGTGCAATCTCGGCTCACTGCAACCTCCACCTCCTAGGTTCAAGCGATTCTTCCGCCTCAGCCGCCCGAGTAGGTGGGACCACAGGCGTGTGCCACCAAGCCTGGCTAATTTTTTTGTATTTTTAGTAGAGATGAGGTTTCACCATGTTGGCCAGGATGGTCTCGATCTCTTGACCTCGTGATCTGCCCGCCTTGGCCTCCCAAAGTGCTGGGATGACAGGCGTAAGCCACTGTGCCCGGCCCTTCCTTATTTTTCAATGAAAAACACGAACCTGCTAAATTTTTAACTGGTAGCTATAAATAAATCACCACCTCTTTCCCAGTTCGGTGTTCGAGAGGTTTGTTTTGTGGCCTTTCCTGCTTCACTTTGAGACAGGTTCTCGCATTCTGTCACCCAGGCTGGCATGCAGTCGCGCAATAGTGGCTCACTACAACCTCTGCGTCCCAGGCTCAAGGGATCCTCCCACCTCAGCCTCCAAGGAGCTGGGACCACAGGTGCGCACCACCACTAATTTTTGTATGTTTTGTAGAGATGGGGTTTCGTCATGTTGCCCTGGTCTCAAACTCCTGAGCTCACGTGGTCCGCCTGCCTTGGCCTTTTGAAGTGCTGAGATTACAGGCATGAACCACCGTGCTCGACCCTTAAAGGGAATTTGTTGATATGTTTCAGAAGCCACAGGGCTGGGAAGAATTTGGGAAGGTGCAGCGTCTTATGGCAAGCTGGTGCAAGAGAAGCCCCAGGAAGGGAAGCTGGGAATATATGGGAAGCTCCATTCCTGGATCTGGGGGCAGACACAGTGGACCAGGGTCTGGCTGTCAGCTGAGCTGAGCGCTGTGTCTGAATGGGAAAGGCTCTGGGGCCCACAACATGGTACTGGTGATCTGAATTCAAGAGATGACTTTCAGTTGAGTGAATGGGGCGAAATTCAGAATTTTCTACAAAAAAAAAAAATCTTGCTTTTCTGTGCCGATGGCACTCACAGAAACACGGTGAACATTCCTAAAACCTGCTGGCCTCTCTGTAAGAAGTGTGGCAAGCGCCAACCCCACAAAGTGACACAGTACAAGAAGGGCAAGGATTCTCTGCATGCCCAGGGAAAGCGGCGTTATGACAGGAGGCAGAGTGGCTACGGTGGGCAAACTAAGCCGATTTTCCGGAAAAAGGCTAAAACTACCAAGAAGATCGTGCTAAGGCTTGAGTGCGTTGAGCCCAATCGCAGATCTAAGAGAATACTGGCTATTAAAAGATGCAAGCATTTTGAACGGGGAGGAGATAAGAAGAGAAAAGGCCAAGTGATCCAGTTCTAAGTGTCTTCTTTTATGAAAACAATAAAATCTTCGGTTTATGTTAAAAAAAAGTCTTTAAAGAATATCCAGAAGCGGAGACCCAATTTTATTAAAAGAGCTCATAAATCAGTAAGCATATTGGCTCAAAAAAATTCCTCAAATAGGCTTCGGCCCAAGCCTGTGGGGTGAGGATAGTTTCAGCTCCATTTGGATGTAGAGAGGTGCATTCCTCTGTGATCAAACCTAGTCTTCCCAGCTGGGGTAGGCCCATGCACAGGGTGGCCGAGCAGGGAGTGGGCCGAACAGCAGGCACACTCAGTGCACAGGTGGGCACGTCTGCATGCGGCTGTTGCAGGCCAGCCGGGGCCGGCCTCTGGCATGAGGCTTTCCGACATCACTGCTCTGAAGTGCACACTCCCACAATTCTCTGTGACCACTACTCGGAGCACAAGAAACAAGACTGGAGTGGCCCCTTCCTCATCATCTCTTTCCTCCTGCCACCTGTTCCCACCGGGAGGCAGATGAACACGGTTTCCTTTCTAGACCCCTTTAAGGGGCCTTGGGGTCTTCGTCAGCTATTGTTCCCACCCACCCATGTTGCTGTCCCTTTAGAGTCACGGACAGCCCATCGGAGGCTCTGGCTTTGAAAGCTTCAAAGGTGTTTGGGAAATAATCTAGCAGCAGCTGCCCTGTGAAGAGCGTAATGAGGGGCCCCTGACGGATTTAGAGAGAAGGTATAATTAAAGCTCTGAGCATTCTCTTTGCAGAGGGGGCAGGGAAGCTGTCCTTGGTCCCAGCTGCCTGCTGGGGAATTCAGAACAGCCTGGATCAAAGTCACTCCAGAAGGGTGGGCACTCTAAGCTGCTCCGGCGAGCCCATGCTGGGTGGGCACCAGTTCTGATCTCCTGTGCCTGCCCTTGCTGTGCTCTCACTGCCTGGTCTCTTGCATCTGGGAGTTGGAAGGTTAGGGAAGAAGGCTCAATCCAATAAACCTTCTACTACACCATTTAATGATAATGTGCCCACTAATCCCTCATGGGCATGACGAATTTATTTATTTATTTGTGACAGAGTCTCGCTACATTGCCCAGGCTGGAGTACAGTGGTGCCATCTCTCCGCCTCCTGGGTTCAAGCGATCCTCTCACCTCAGCCTCCCATGTAGCTGGGACTACAGGCGCATGCCACCATACCTAGCTAATTTTTGTATTTTTTGTAGAGATGAGGTTTTGCCATGTTGCCCAGGCTGGTTTCAAACTCCTGAGCTCAAGTGATCCTCCCACCTCAGTTTTCCAAAGTGCTAGGATTATAGTCATGAGCCACTGCGCCTGTCCTGGTATGGTGAATTTAAATGAGACAACATTCCCCAAGAATAAAACCCCAGTCAACTTTAGCTCTGGGGTGGGGGTGAAGACAGGGTGAGAAGGATTGCTTTTCCCTTCACGCTGAATCAATGTTTAGGGCTGCCCCTGTTTCCAGGCTAGGATGATGAGAGTCTCTGACAGCATTTCACGTGGTTAGAGAGATGAAACGTTAATATGAAAAAAAAATGCAAGGACCAGGAAGTAATCATGGACAACATTTCTGTGGGACTTACCCTGTGCCCAGCATGGTGTTAGTATTTTACATGAATTTGATGCAGGCCCTTTACAGAGAAGTAAAATGATGGGTCCAAGGTGCTGTAACTGGGAAGTGGTCAAGCGTGTCTGACTTCAGCACCCATCACTTACATACTGCACGGCCTTCCCCCATCCCTAATGACACGCTTGTGAATTCACAAGTACTTCGAGACAAGTGCCTGTGAATATGCAGACCACTCAGAGCCACCCACTTGGAGTCCTCCCATCCCCATCTTGAATGAGCTCCCCAGGGGAGGCGAATGCCCCTCCTAGTGCAGGAGTTTCAGCGTAGGTTGCAAGAGGGCCATGTGTGTCTCCGCTTTTCTAATTAGCCCTAGGCAGGCCTGCGCCCTGTAGTGGGGTCCTTCCAAGTCTTACTAGTGGGTGGGCACTCGTGGAACAAGGTGGCTGCAGGCTCTGTGATCCCCCTCCACCCCTGTCAGGCTTCCCCCAGTTCCCTGGGCTGTCTGGAGAGCAAGGCTCAGGAATAATCGGCTCAGGAAGGTCCCTGGCACTGCACTTCCCTGGAAGAGGTAGAAATGCACAGAGTGCCCTGGTCTGATCCAGGAGAAACTAGTTCAAGCCAAAAAGAAACCAGGCTGCGGAGAGGAAAAACTTAGCTTAGGGGAAAAGTGAGGCTGTGTCCTGGAGACTGTGATCCTTTCAGGGGACTGGGTTCCCAGGAGCCCTCCTGGTGGAGGAGCAGTGGAAATCAAAGGCCTGTCACACAAGAACCTGCTAATTTTAGTCTGGAGGACTTGGAAGGGGCGGGCGGGTGTGAGAGCTGCCTGCAGACATTTGGAAAGCTGTCATGCAGAAGAGGAGCTAAGCTTGTTCTCTGAGGCCCTGGGGACAGCCGAGAGCCAATGTGTGAGACAGAAATCTATGCAACATGATAATACCAGCTAACATTTATTGAGCTCCTCAGACTGTTTTATCTACTTTATATGGATTAACTCATTTCATCCTCCCAGCAATCCCATGAGGTAGGGACTCTCATGATAGTCATTTTACAGGGAGGAAACTGAGGCACAGAGAGGGTAAGCAGCCTGTCCATACTCACACCAGCTATAAGTGGCACAGCTGGAATTCAACCCCAGGCTGTGCAGATGTAGCTCCTGTGATCTGAACAGAGGCTTCCACTGCCTCTCACATAAGAGAGACCTACCTCTAACGCTGCCAGGGCTATCTGTGGGGGCCTGGGCTGTCTAGACAGGCAGAGGGTCCAAGCACAGAACAGACAGTCTTGTGGAGACATGTGCCAACACCATCTTCCTGGTGGAGGCCCTAAAGCATGGCTTCTCAGACTTTGGGGTGCTTTCAGATCCCTTAAGGACCTTGACTGGTTAAGTGCAGATTCCATTTCTCAGTCTAAACAAGGCGATGCTGATGCTGCAGTTCAGAGGACCACACTTGGACCAGCAAGTCCCTAGATGGTCTTTATGATGCTGGCCTGCCCTAGGAAATTATGATTTGCTTTACTTAAAGGCCAGGCAGATTTCTCAAACAGAGCAGCAGATTGACCTATAATAGGGGTTAATTCTCTGAGTTACAGACACTCATCAAAAGATCATTTAGAAGACCAACATCCTCCCAGAGGTCCTGCTAAAGCGGACGTATACAGCCTCTCTCCTGCAGTCTTCTCCCTTTGAAGGCATAATTCTTATTTGTGCCAATGCACATATGAGGCACGTGAGAAACCTTTTTAAAAAGGAATAATACCACAGCCAAATAGCAAACTCATTCCATTAAACTCATTTCCAGGAAAACATGCAGCAGGGACTCTCTCAAATGGAGGGGCTCTCTCTCACATCACAAAGCCTGGCTCACATGGCAATCACTGGTAAATCATCTGGCACGTTCTACTATGCAGCTAACATAAACATGGGTGAAGAAATTGTATGGCTAAATCAGCTGCACTGAATTTTCATGAACTTCTAAGATGCCCTAAATGCCGATCCCCTTTCAGGACTGTCCCTTCCCTACCCCACCCTCTGGAGATCCTGGCCAGATCCTGAAATTCACCATATCTTCCCAGGTTTCCATGGAAATCAACCAAAAGCTGATATAAACTCCCACATGCCTGCAGGCCCTTGTTGGACACTCCAGACCCCGTGTGCACACTTCCTTTTACTTAAAAAAAATTACAATAAAATTGCCGTAAAAAATGTAATTGTGATAAAACACACGTACCATAAGATTCACCATTTTAACTGTTAAGCGTACAGTTCAGTAGCATTAAGTACATTTACAGTGCTGTACAACCATCACCACCATCCATCACAAGAACTATTTTCTTTTTTTTTTTTTTGAGACAGAGTCTCACTTTGTCGCCAAGTCTGCAGTGCAGTGGCGTGATCATGACTTACTGCAGTCTTGAACTCTTTGGGAAGCTTCTTCGTGCTTTAGCCCCCTGAAGTAGCTGGGAATACAGGTGTGCGCCGCCATGCCTGGCTAATTTGTGTTTTTTGTAGAGATGGGGTTTTGCCATTTTGCCGAGGCTGCTCTTGTACTGCTGAGCTCAAGTGATCCACCCACCTCCTTGGCCTCTCAAAGTGCTGCGATTACAGGCAAGAGCCACTGCACCTGGCCAAGAACTCTTCGTCTTGTAAAACTGAAAGTCTGTTCCCCTGAAACAATAACTTTACCCTTACCCCTTGCCTCTGGAAACCACCATGCTACTTTCTATCTGTAGGAGTTTGATTGCTCTAGGGACCTCACAGGAGTGGAATCATACAGGCTTTGTCCTTTTGCATCTGGCTTATTTCATTTAGCGTAATGTACTTCTTACTTTTAAACGGCAGGAAAGTGGGAGCAACGGAGTTGGGCTTCTTTTTAAAAAGCACTTTGTTGAAATGTGGTTGTCTTCTAATTCAGCTAGAGCTCACCATCTGATAAAAGCTTTGGACATTATCCTCATGGGGTCCAAATCATGAACTCTGAATGCTATTACAATTTAAAGACTTAATAACATGTTCTCTTTGTTCAGTGATGTACCAGGACTGGCAGCTCCATTACCACCATCCTCACCGGGACCAGTAGCTGGGCTAGGTTGAGAGGTAGATGGAAGGATGATTTGGTTGGGCTGCTTCTGCCTCAGTTTCCCCATCTGCTTCTGCTGCTGGAGGGGCTACAAGTTCTCCTCTGTCGGGCATTAGCATCCTGGGATGCTGCATGACAACTGACAGCAGTCTTTAAGTGAGGAACCCTGCTAGGCCAAAGTGATTAATTTTTAATAGGCTGGTCTGTGTGCAAACGGCTGCTTTTAGTAAGATGCATTAACTGTCAAGCCATAAATAGACATCTGTCACGCTGGCTTTCAAGGGGAAATCTGGTGGCACTCTGGAGCAGTAGGTCTCAGACCTGCTACAGGCTGGACACACCTGGGGAATTTAAAAATATCCCAACATTCAGGCCACCTGCTGTGCCAATCACTTCAGAATCTTGGGGGGTGGGACCCAGGCATCAGTGAGTTTTTTTTGCAACTCCCCAAGTGATTCCAAAGTGTAGCTGTATTTGAGAACCAGCATCCCTTGAGGCCTTGAGTTCACCTGCTTTGGAAAGGTCAGTAGTATTTTCATGGTTCCTGGATGAGTACAGGTTTCTATTTCTACCTCCCCTCAGGATGAGATAAATCCTTGAGTAGCTACAGAGGTTTTCCCCAGATGGCTGAACCATAGGAAGTAAAAATTTACTGAAAAATCACTGATCGTATTAATAGCTATCGTTTATTGAGAAATTACGATGTGCCAGGCACTGCTTTATGAATCGTGCATTTAATTATCAAAATGACCCTGTGAAACAGGTAGAGAGAGGGAGCTAACTTGAGCAAGGTCAGATTAACGAATAATTGGCAGAGCTGAGATCCGATCCCAGCAGTGAGTAAAACAAAGTCCCTGTAATCACGGAGTGCACATTTTGGTAGGAAAGACAGCTGAACAAACAAATGTGTGATACGTCTAGTAGAGACAAGGGCAAGGAATGGAAATAAAGCAGGCTAAGGAGGTAGAGTGATGGGGTGGGTGGTCCGGAAAGGGCTCTTGGATAAGGGGGCATTTGAGCAGAGACCAGAGCGAGTCAAGGGTGAGCCATGTGGCCATGTGGTAGAAGATATCAGAGACGTTGATCTCTGAGCCCTAGGCCTCCCCTTTCTGTCCCCCACCTCTTCCCCTGAGAGGGGTAGAACCTTTCTCCTCCCTCCTAGCAAACTTTCCTCTCAGCTCCCTTATACACCCAGGTATATAACTGAGAGCATATTAGAGATGGGAGGGAATATCTGTTGACATCCACTCTGTACAAGGGATTTTGCCAGCAGTAGCTCAGCTCACCTCCTGAGAACGCTGTTGAAGGTAAGTGTTCCTTTTTCATTTTATATTTGCGGGTATTACTGCAGGACCCTCCTCTCTGACTTAGCTGGCAAGGCTTTGTGTTCACACAGCATCCTGGACCCCTTCACCTCTAACTTCATAACTTGATAGCAGGGGTAGCCATGAGGGCTCCTGAAGGCAAGAGCCAGCTGTTTTCTCTGTCTGCAGAGCACCCCTGTACAGGTTAGGTGCCCACTTACAATTGGGTGAATGAATGGAGTACAAACTTTGAGCTAAAGGAATGACTGACATGCCATGAAATTCAGGAACTGACCACCAGTCAGGAGAAAATTAGTTCGAAGTTTAATTGCTGTGTAAAAATCTCAGGACAAAGGTAGTGTCTGTGTTAAAGTCTAGCCCCTGCCGGGTGGAGTATAATGCGGCTTCTATTGAACATGCTCTTCATGCTACGGTGTGGGAGCCAGACCCTCAGTCTGCTAATCTTGCCTGGGACCAACCTGAAGGTCCGACTCAGAGCTTTACTGCACCCCTCCACACCTCCACCCTCAAAAAGAAAATGTGAGTCCAAAAGCACTTTTGAAAACGAGTAATAATAATGAACACCTGCCAGGTGCTGACCATGAGCTTGGGGCGCTCCTCACCCCCTCTGTCTCCTTCCATTCGGTCATCAAGATGCTCTCCCAGAATGGCTGCTGTCACTGTCCCTGCTCCACAGAAGAGAATGCAGAGGCAGGGAGGGTAATGACACAGCATAGTCCAACATCACAGAGTCTTCCATCAGCCCTCTGGGCCCCAAAATTCCCCTCCAACTCCAGCCTCTTCACAGCTGCTCCCACTCCGTAGGACTTAACTCTTCCCAGTTTGACCTGCAGAGCACGCTCGGAACAAAAGGAACTTCCCTGACTTCTCCCTTCTCGGAAGGCTCTGGAATATGACCTACAACCCTTGTGATGCAATCAGGAGACTAACAGAAATCAGAGAGAGACACACATCTTTTTTTTTTTTTTTTTTTGGGACAGGGTCTCACTTTGTCACTCAGGCTAAAGTGCAGTGGCTTGATCTCCTGGGTTCAAGTGATCCTCCTCCTGCCGCAGCCTCCCAACTAGGCTACAGGCACACGCCACCAAGCCTGGCTAATTTTTGCACTTTTTGTAGAGACAGGGTTTCACCGTGTTGGCCAGCTAGTCTCGAACTTCTGAGCTCAAGTGTTAAACCCACCTCAGCTAGGATTACAGGCATGAGACACCGTGCCTGGCCTGTCTTGCTTTTTTCTATTGATGCAAGATGAGGGAGAACTTAGATGGGTCTGGAGAGCGTGACAGATTTTGTAGTCTCCAGGTAGACTCATTACACGGATGGTATGGGAGGGAATGAAGTGGGCCTTAGAGAGCTTACCTGAAGTTTTAAAAGTCTCTCTGTCACAGGGTCTGCCTGGGAAGGGCAGGTCTGAGGAGGGAGGAGGCTCCTGCTGGCCCAGCCTAAATGTAGGTGGGAAGCAGCTCCCTGCAGAACATGGGGGAGGCCCTGCTCCTTCTGAACTTCACCACCTGCCTGTCCTGATGCAGGAGTCTCACCTACAGAGTCGCTGCTTTTAGTCAAGGTAGTGTTTCCTGAAATGAGTTCACATTTGGAAGGTGTTCATAGCTAGCAGGGGAGATAGGATGTGTGCACAAACACTCTTAGGACAGGCTGGCAACAACCAATGAGGTTTATTTATAAGGTCTCAGAATCTTCTAGATGGTGATTTAGTGTGTGGCACTTGTCAAACCTCTTTGACCACTTATCCACTTTTTTCTAGGTGCATCATGGGGACCAATCTTAAGACAGGCTATGAGGAATGCTGGGTAAGGTCAGCATTAATGTCAACACAACAATTTGATACCTGGGAGAGGAAACATGTTGACCCGCTAAGCCCACTGACTTCTGTTAGCAAGACGAATGTTATGGTGCCTGCTGAATGCTCTGTGTGAATGGAGGCGCACGGCCTCCCCCACTTATCCTGAGAGCCCCTGAGTGCTGGGACCTCTTGGTGTGGCTGGTGCCTGCAGATGGAAGATGCTGAAGGCAGGTGGCTGCATGTTACAAAAGCCATTAGAAATGCCAGCTACTTTCATTCCACAGAGGCTGTGGCCCCTAGGAAAAGCAGGGATGGATGTTTTGGCTAGGAAAGGGAGGCCGGGCAAGGCAGGTAGCACAGGTTACTGGAGGAAGAAGGTGCCTGCTGGATGAGCAGCACTGAGACCACTGCCCAGGCTGGCCAGGCAGGGAAGAAGCGCAGGCAGCGGGGATGGAAGAGGGGAGTGAGCATGGGGAGGAGGGCAGCAGAAAGGCCCTGAGATCAGCTCAAGAGGGGTCTCCAGCGTTGCTTCTATTAGGGTCCAAATCCAACTCTTGGCTCAGTAACCCTGTCTGACCCTGACCTTGGGAAGGGTCTTTTTGCCCTGGTGACCCAAGGTCTCACCTTGGTGACCCAGGCAGCCTGCCTGGATCACACTATTAATAGGGGACCACATCATTTCTGCAGAAACTCTTCTGGGAAAACCTGCAAGTTGCAGGCGGGTACACCACTTTTGAAGTGCCCACATGCTGGGAGGCAGCTCCCAGGTCACCTGTTCCAGAGAATTACAGTCTCATTTCAGATGCTCTTTTAACAGGCCTTTACTAAGTGTTTCCGGTGGGTCCGGCCCTGTGTGAGGTACTCTGAATCAGGAGACTGTCTTCAGGGAGCTTACACTCCAGCTCTGGGCAGTAAGTATGCTGCTTCAACTGTGAAGACTATCATGAAACCAGGGCACAGTCAACACTGGGTGAGGGCAGGGGGATGGGGCAGTCACTGTATGAAGAAGGAAACAGAAAAGGGGCCAGGTTGGATCTAGGTTTGGGGAGCCTCTTAAAAATACAAAATCATGAACACACAATTAGACATAAAAGTGAATATTTATGTTTAATCAGAAAAGTAACTGCAGCAAATTAAAAATTATAAAAAGCTGGTAAATACGACAAATACCAAGCAATTCATAAAAATAACATTTTTACCAGTTAGCTGCTTGGCAAACTGCAGGTAGCAAATGTAAACATGCTGCATAATCTCGGATCTTCTCTTCTGTGACAATTTTGTAATATGATTCTTTTGTTTTTAAGAGACAGGGTCTTGCTATGTTGCCCAGGCTAGATTCAAAGTTCTGGGATCAAGTGAACCTCTGACCTCAGCCTCCTGAGTAGCTGGGACTACAGGCATGCATGCACCACCATGCCCAGCTTGAAAGACAACTCAGTTTTGAAAGATAGATAGTTAAAAAGATAACAGTCTTTCTTCTAGTGTGGTTGATACTTTAGTACGGTTGGGTTTTTTTTTTTTTTTTTTTTTTTTTTTTTTAATTGTGTCTCAGCAAACCCAAGGGTGGTGTGGTGGGTGGTTGGGTGGTGGACTGGTGGTGGTGGTTTTTTTGTGGCTTTTTATTGCAACTGCAATCCTGCTTTTGTGTTGGTTTTTTAATTTTTAAAAAAAAAAAAAAAAAAAAAAAAAAAAAAAACCCAACCGTACT
>CAUYLG010034860.1:0-26596 GCA_963573385.1 Cacajao melanocephalus | reverse complement strand
CCAGAAGCAGGTTGATCAATTTCCATGTAGTTGTTTGCTTTTGAGTGAATTTCTTAATCTTGATTTCTAACTTGATTTTACTGTCGTCTGAGAGACTATTACGATTTCAGTTCTTTTGCATTTGCTGAGGAGTGTTTTACTTCTGACTATGTGATCAATTTTAGAGTAAATGCCATGTAGCAATGAGAAGAATGTATAATCTGTTGAATTTGGCTGGAGAGTTCTCTAGATATCGATCACGTCCCCTTGATCCAGTTAAATTTAGGCCTTGCATTGGTTTATTAGTTTTCTGTCTTGCTGATCTATCTAATATCATCAATGAAGTTCAAAGTCTCCCACTATTAATATATGGGAGTTTAAGTCACTTTGTCCATCTCTAAGAACTTGCTTTGTGAATCTGGGTGCTCTTGTATTGTGTGCATATATATTTAGAATAGTTAGCTCTTCTTGTTGAATGAAAACCTTTACCATTATGGAATGCCCTTCCTTGTCTTTTTGGATTTTTGTTTGTTTAAAGTCTATTTTGTCAGAAACTAGGATTGCAAGCCCTGCTTCTTTCTGTTTTCCTTTCACTTGGTAAATTTTATTTCATTTTGTATTTTGAGCTGATGTGTGTCTTTGCACATGAGCTATGTCTCTTAAAGACAGCATACTAATAAGTCTCTGCTATTCAGATTGCTGTCTGTGCCTTTTTATTGGAGCATTTAGCCAATTTACATTTAAGGTTAGTATTTATTTTATGTGTGAATTTGATTCTATGATCATGATGCTATATGATTATTTTGCAGACTTTTTAATGTGATTGCTTCATAGTGTCACTGGTCTGTTTACCTCAGTGTTTGTTTGTTTTATTTTTTTGGAGTGGCTGGTAGTTTTCTCTCTCTCTCTCTCTCTCTCTCTCTCTCTCTCTCTCCATATAGTACTTACTTCAGGAGCTCTTGCAAGGCAGCATTTTCCTGTCTGAAAAGGATTTTATTTCTCCTTCACTTGTGAAGTTTAGTTTGGCTAGATATAAAATTCTGGGTTGAAAATTATTTTCTTTAAGAAGTTGAGTATTAGCCTCCAATCTTTTGTGGTTTATAGGGTTTCCACTGAGAGATCTGGTGTTAGTCTCAAGGGCTTCCCTTTGTATGTGATCTGGTTTATTCTCTGGCTGCCCTTACCATATTTTCTTTCATTTTGACCTTGAAGAATTTGAATATTATGTGTATTGGGGTTGATCATCTCATGAATTATTTCACTGGGGTTCTCTGCATTTTCTGAATTTGAATGTTGGCTTGTCTTGCTAGGTTGGGGAAGTTCACCCACATGGTATCTTGAAGTATGTTTTCCAACTTGGTTCCATTCCTCTCATCACTTTCAAGTACCCCAATCAGTCATAGGTTCAGTCTCTTTACATAATCCCATAATTCTTGGAATTTTAGTTCATTCATTTACATTCTTTTTTTCTTTATTCTTATCTGTCTGTCTGTCTTATTAAGAAAGATAGTTTTCAAGCTCTGAGATTCTTTCCTCCATTTGATCTATTCTGCTATTGATACTTGTGATTGCATTTTAAAGTTCTGGTGTTTTTCAGCTCCATCAGGTGGGTTATGTCCCTCTCTAAACTGACTATTCTGCCTATCAGTTTCTGTATTGTTTTATCATGATTCTCAGCTTCTTTTTATTAAGTTATAACATACTCTTTTAGCTCAGCAAGGTTTATTGTTACCCATCTTCTGAAGCCTACTTCTCTCAATTCAGCCATCTCAGTCTTAGCCCAGTTCTGTGCCCCTATTGGAGAGGTGTTGTAGGCATTTGGAAGAGAAGAGGCACTCTAACTTTTTGTGTTTTCAGCATTTTTGCTCTGATTCTTTCTCATCTTTGTGGGCTTATCTACCTTTGATCTTTGAGATTGCTGACTTTTGAATGGAGTTTTTGTGGAGTCTTTTTTTGTTAATGTTGTTTTCTGTTTGTTTTTCTTTTAACAGTCAGGCCACTCTTCCATAGGGCTGTTGTGGTTTTCCATAGGGTCCTCTCCAGACCCTAGTTGCCTCAGTTGTTCCCATATATGGAAGTTTCACCAGAAAAGGCTGTGAAACAGCAAAGAAGGCAGCCTGCTTCTCCCTCTGGAAGCTTCATCCTAGGGGGTACTGACCTATTGCAGGTCTGAACCCACCTGTAGGAGGTAGCTGGAGACCCCTCCTAGAGGTCTGACCCTTTCAGGAGGAAAAGGATCAGGGAGCTCCTTAAAAAAAAAAGCAATCTGACTCGATTTTGGTAGTGCAGCAGTGTTGTGTTGTGGGGGAACCATTTTCATCTGGACTGTTTGGACTCTCCACAGTTGGCAGACTGCAATGGCTGAGTTGACCAAACTGCAGAGATGGTGGCCACTCTTCTTCCTGGTTTTTCTATTCCAGCAAAAGATCCAAGCCCTGTCTGTAGAAACCTGGCTGAAGTAGCTGAAATCCCCACAGGGAGGTCCAACTCAGTGAGGTGAAATAGATCAGGATCACACTTAAAGAAGTCTGCTCATGATGTAGCAAGGCAGCTGTGCTGCATTGTGAGAGATCATTTGTATTTTCCAGAGCTGGCAGGCTGGAATGACTGAGTCTACCAAAATGCAGAGATGATTATCAGGCCTTTCTGCATGAACTTGGTCCTGTCTCAGGCACATACCAGCCTGCTTCTGTTGACTGGCTGGGATTCCAAGCCAGTGGATCTTAACTTTGAGGTACTGTGGAAATGGGGCCTGCAGAATGACACTGCTTGGCTCCCTAGATTCAACCTCCTTCCTAGGAATATGTATGTAAAGATGGATCTCTTGTCTTGGAGGGGATCCTGAGGCTGGAGTACATAAAACTCTTGGTTCTCTGTGTGTGCCCTGGTGGCTGCTCTGCTGAGACTCCACACAGCTCCATGCATGAGACCCAAGGCCCTGCTGGTGTGGGCTCATGAGGGGATCTCCTGATCTACGGGTTGCAAATATTAGTGGGAAAAGCACAGTCTTGGGCAGGGTTGGATAATCATTCATGATTCCCTTGGCTGGGGGTGGGAGTTCCTTTGGCTCTCTCCCACTCCTTCATGGGTCACTCCCCCTTGCTTTTCTTCATACTTTGTCAATGGATTTGTTTGCCTAGTCAATCCCAATATGAGAACCTGGATATTTCAGTTGTAGGTGCTGAATTCACTGGCCCCTTTGATTCCTTTATGTGAATGCCATGAACCACAGTTGTTTCTAGTTGGCCATCTTGGGCCCTCTTCTCAAAGGTGTGCTTTTAAAATCAAAATAGTACATTGTACCTCATAAATATATATATTTTAATTAAAAATAAAATTAAAAAATAAAACTTTATTGATTTGATTTTGTTGAAGATCAGATGGTTCTATGTATGTGTGTATTTCTGAGTTTTCTATTGTTTTCCATTGCTCTATGTGTCTTGTTTTGTACCAGTACCATGCTGTTTTGATTACTGTAGCCTTGTAGTATAGTTGGAAGTTGGGCAGTGTAATGCCTCTGGCTTTGTTCTTTTTGATTAGGCTTGCAATGGGAAAATATTCCCT
This sequence comes from Cacajao melanocephalus, assembly GCA_963573385.1. NCBI lineage: Eukaryota > Metazoa > Chordata > Mammalia > Primates > Pitheciidae > Cacajao > Cacajao melanocephalus. The sequence continues at coordinate 23,053 of CAUYLG010034860.1, read as the reverse complement.
ATTAAAAAAATGTTGCTGGGATAACTGGCTACCATATGCAGAAGAATAAAACTGACCCCTACTTCTTACCATATGTCAAACCTAACTCAAGACATATTAAGTATTTAAATGTTGGACCTCAAACCATAAAAATCCCAGTAGAAAACATAGGAAATACCCTTCTCAATATAGGGTTTCATAAATAATTTATGACTAAGTTCCCAAAAGCAGTTGCAACAGAAACACAAATTGTCATGTGGGACCTAATTAAATGAAATAGCTTCTGTACAGCAAAAGAAATTACCAACGGAATAAACAGATTACCTACAGAGTGGGAGAAAACATTTGCAAGCATATATTTATATCTGACAAAGGTCTAATCTCTAGAATTTGAAAGGAACATAAATCAATAACCAAAAAATGAAAAATCCAGATAGAAATTGGGCATAGGATATAAACACACACCTCTCTAAAGAAGACACCAAGCAGCCAGCAAACATGGAAAAATGCTCACATCACTGTCAGACAAATATACAAATGAAAACCGTGAGGTGCCATCTTACACCAGTCAGAATGACTATTACTAGAAAGTCAAAAAATAATGATGCTGGTGAGGCTGTGGTGAAAAGGAAATGCTTATACACTGTTGGCAGGAATGAAAACTTGTTTAGGCATTGTGGAATGCAGTTTTGAGACCTCTGAGAAAACTTAAAATAGAACTAGCATTCAACCCAGCAATCCCTCTACTAGGTATATACCCAAAGGATAAATAAATCATTCTACCATAAAGATGTATGCACCTGTATGCTCACTGCAACACTGTTCACAATAACAAGGATATAGAATCAACTCAATTGCCCATCAACAGTGGATTAAGAAAATGTGGTATAGATACACCATGGAATACTCTATGCATTCATAGAAAAGAATGAAATCGTGCCCTTTGCAGCAACATGGGTGGAGCTAGAGGACATTATTCTAAGTAACCTAAGGCAAGAGTAGAAAACCAAATATTGCATGTTCTCACTTACAAGTGAGAGCTAAACATTGAATACACATGATTATAAAGGTGGACATATTAGAGACTGAGGATCCCTAGACAGGGGAGGCAGGGAGTAGGTTGTGGGCTGAAGAATCTGTTATTTTTTTTTGTCACTGTTGAGTACTATGCTTATGGCCTGGATGATGGGACCAACATCCTGCAATTTACCCATGTAACAAACTTGTATGTGTACCCTTTAATCTATAATATAAAGTTAAAATTAAAAAAAATAAATGAATAAAAATGAAGCTTTAAAAATAAATAAAGTTGAATGTATCACTATTGTTTCTTCTATTGATTCTGGATTTTTAGAAAATTTTTAGGAAAACTAGAATGTTTTCTCACTACTTGGGTTTAAAATAATTTACTTATATTTTGTTCTATTTCTTATATGGTTTCAATTTTTTTCCATTTTGTCCAATACATGCTTGGTCTCCTTGTATACTGGGTGGATTATGGATAAGTTTACCAAACTTAGCACAGAAAACTACAGTTAAATTTGAATTTCATGTTGCTGCAAATGACAGAATTTCATTATTTTTATGGTTGAATAATATTCTGTTGTGTATATAAACCACATTTTTTAATGCATTCATCCATTGATGGAACTTTAAGTTGATTCCATATCTTAGCTATTGTGAATAGTGCTGCAATAAACGTGGGGGTGCAGAAATCTCTTTGATGTATTGATTTTATCTCTCCAGTATACTGATTTTCTTTCTTTCTCGTATGTATTTAGCAGTGGGATTGCAGAAGAATATGGTAGTTCTATTTTTATCTTTTGAGGGATCTCCATACTGCTTTCCATAGTGGATGAACTAATTTTCATTTCTACTAGTAGTGCACTAGATAGAGATCTCCTTTCTCCTTTCTCCACATCTTCACCAGCACCTGTTATTATTTTTTTTTGTCTTTTTGATACACTGGGGTAAGATAATACCTCATTGTGGTTTTGATTTGCATTTCCCTGGTAATCAGTGCTGTTGAGCCTGGAAGACATGTTACATGAAATAAGCCAGGTACAGAAAGACAAATATCACATGTCAAAAAAAGAATACAGCTAAATATACAGCTAAAACCTAAAATTGATCTTATGGAATTAGAGAGTAGAATGGTGGTTACCAGAGGCTGGAAATAACATGGAAGAGAGAATGAAGAAAGTTTGGTTAATGGACACAAAAATACAGTTATATAAAAGAAATGAGTTCAAATAGGCAGAAGAGTTTTGGAAAATGTTAGAGGTGATGGAGATCCTAATTAACCTGATTTGATCATTACACATTATTAAGTATCAAAATATCACAGGTACCACATAAATGTATACTATTATATGTATCAATATAATTTTTAAGGTATTGAATTTGAGATAAAAATAATCTTTAGGTACACACTAATTAAAAAGATATTTGTTGCTAATTTGAAATTCAAATTTAATTGGATGTCCTGTAATTTATTATGTTTACATTAGTAAGCATAGATTTAAATTTATTTTTTATAAATGTGTATTCAGTTGTGTAAATTCTTCCTCCTATATGATCATATAACCTTTAAAGTTTTATATGCATATGGATATATTTCTTTCTTTTTTAAAAATGAAGTCTTGCTCTGTCACTCAGGCTGGAGTACAGTGGCACGACACTGGCTCACTACAACCTCCTCCTCCCAAGTGCAAGCGATTCTGCTGCCTCAGTCTTCTGTGTAGCTGGGATTGCAGGTGCCCACAACCATACTCAGCTAATTTTTGTATATTTTAGTAGAGACAGGGTTTTACTATGTTGGACCAGGCTGATCTCGAACTCCTGACATCGAGTGATCCACCTGACTCAGCCTCCCAAAGTGCTTGGTTTACAGGAGTGAGCCACCGCACCTGGCCTGCATCTGGTTATATTTCTATATGTTTATTTTTGGTTCCACTGATGTATCTACTTATTCATGAGTTAGTATTATACTGTTTAATCATGTGGTTTTATCGTGTATTTCACCATTTTGTGAGACTATAGAGCTAGAACCTCTTAACCATTGCTCCCTTTTCTCATGGTTTCCCTCAATATTCTGGCTTATTTATTCATTCACATTTACTTTATGATCAGCTTGTCAAGTTCCAAGAAGAAAGCTTATTGACATTTTTAAGGCATTGTATTTTATTTATAAATTAACTTGTGAAGAATTGACATCTGTATGATACATTATTTTCACAAAGAATGTTTTCCATTTTTCAAGCCTCCCTTGTTTTTCACTAATATTTAAAAACAATGTTTATATTTATTTGTTCATTTCTTAAGTTTATGTCAAGATAATTTTTGATGCTATTAAAATGAGGTCTTATATTATTTATTCCAAATGGTCATCATTTTTAAATAAGACAATTATTAATCCCTAAATTTAATTTTTATATTTTGTTATCCTAAGTTCTTATTATATATAGTAATTTTTTACTGATTCTTTGTGTTTACCTTATTACAATCACATTATCTGCAAACAGAGATAGTTTTAATTTATTCTTTTTCAAGTCTATGTCTCCAGATATTTTTTATTTTCTATTATGCATAGACAAATACTTAGCTACTCCACTACGTTACATTAAATGCCCAAAAATATTAACCTCCATCTCTACCTTTATAATTGTCATATACTTCTCTGACTCTTGTCTTTGGGATTGGTCATGTGCCTTCCTTTGACTAATGAAGTTTTAGCAGATGTCATGGAAGTAGAGTTTTAAAATGTGCCTATGAAGTTGCATGTTAACTTTTTGTATTTCTATTGTGAAAATGAGGAGATATTCCCAAGGGTCACTATTTTCCTATTGACCAGCTCCTAGAATGAACACACAAAAAGTGGAGCTGCCCCCAGTGCATAAAATAGACTCTTCTTATTGATCTGCATAACCATGAGTGATAAAAATTGTTATTGGAAATCACTGAGGTTTGAGTTGGCTTGTTTTGCAGTATTATTATGCATTTGTTAACTGAAACAGAAACCTGGCAATACAGGAATTAAAAACTTGGTGACCCCCCCAACCCAGATGTTTCAATATACAACATAACTATGTATCATAAATAGGTTGGTTAGCTATGGTAAGTGGAATGGAGAAAAAGTAAATAGGGTAGAGGATTGGGGCACGTTTTGTAGCAGGTCAGTGTCCCTGAAAAGCAAACACTGAGAAAAAGATTTGTTGGAAGGGTCATTGTTTCTTTCGTCATGGCAATAGTGGCAGATATAGTTTAAAATATAATTATACAGGCCAGGGGCAGTTGTTCACAACTGTAATCCCAGCCTTTTGGGAGGCTGAGGCAGGTTGATCACTTGTGTATATCTATCTGTCTATCTATCTGTCTATCTGTATCTATATGTCTATATATTTACATGTGTATATATAGACATTTGTATAGATATTGTATATCATATATATAGATATACAATATTTATACAAATCAATCTATATCTATATGTTTGCATATCTATCTATACAAATATCTATACAAATACAGATATTTGTATTTGTATAGCTATATATAGATAGATATTTGTATATATGTCTATACAAATATCTATTTATATACATATGCAAATATTAGATATAGATAGATAGATAGATAGATAAATAGATAGATTGATTTTCTGTGTCATCGGTAGAAATGTTCTTTCTCTGGGATCTAAAACTTCTCAACCTGCAGGACCAAAATTGATGGCAAATACAAACTCCCAAAAATGTGTCACTCAGAGTGACACTTAATGGGAACACTCCTACTACCTCCTCTTGGTTTCTATTCCCATGTATTATACCAATGAGTGACATAGAATTTGTGAGTTAAGCACGCCATCAATTGCTGATGCTGATTAAAAGACCCTGTGTGTGGGAAAGACAAAAATGTATGTCCCTTGCAGTTCATATAAATTGCTGCCCTTTCCAGGGCTAAAGGGATGTTTTCCTCCAAGTAGTTCTTTGGACTTTGCAACGCTTGGTGACATGCTGGGGGCTAAACTTTGATCTTAATTGCTAGCATCTTGGACATCTGACGTTAGAAGTAGCTAGATCAATGTTGGTAAGTGAGAGACCATGCTGATGGGCCCATGACTAACCTCCACCCTTGCCATCATGGCTATTCTGTTGATGTATCCATTTGCCAGTACCCTGTGTCTGATGAGAGTGACTAGGTAAGAAAACTAGTCATGATTCTTTCTACTTGATTATAAAATCAAGCCACTTCCGGGTTCAAAATTCCCTGGTGGATGTTAAAGGTGATCTACTCAGTAATGTACGCTCTCCAAGACCCATATAACTGTATTTCTGACATTATTACCCCCAGTATTCTAGTATTTCTATTTCTGGTTCCTTGACTAACAAACCAAACCATTCATTATCACTCATTATTTTAATATTCTAATTTTGAAAGTCTTCTATTTCCATACAAAATAGATGAGCAGATAGAGCGCCTCATACCTTCCCATTGAGAGGATTTCCCTGAACCAGTATTTTTCACAGTTTTATTAGTGGGCTGTAGTGTAGATGCAGCTCATTTTCAGAATGCGCACATGTCATAGGCTGACTGATTTGTGGAACAAACTCAGAATTTTTCCACCTTTTGTCAGTTGGTTGTAAAGGACCCCAAAACATAGAGCCATAAGTGTGACCTGAGGGAGCAGTCCTAGTACAACTGTGGTTGATTAAATGGGCTATGAAATAATATAACGTACTCATATTTTATTGTCTGTATTAGGCTCAATTATGGATCATCATTTTCAATTCATAATGAATTGGGCCTGGACATGCTCTATTTTATGACATGGCAAGTCTGTCAGATTCCAGCTTATAACAGGCAGTTTATAGCAGCATCACATGATGCCCCATGATCAAGTGATCCATCAAGTCTCAGTAGCACCTGAGGTGCAGTTTCTTGGCAGGCATATAATTCTGTCCTGCAGATGACAGAACCCAAGGGCTTAAGGTGATTCTGCCACTGGGGGCTAACTTAAACTCCACATTTTATCTTTTTTCACCATTGACACCTGCAACAACATACTGTGTGCTCAGATGATAAGCCCTATGGCAGATCTTCTTGTAATATAGCCTTGACTGCTGCAGATCCCTTTCCTATTCTAAGCTACTCTCAAAGCTGGCAGAATTCCATGTGATTTGGAATAGGGCCAAAGCATTATTCCCTGTTGTACGTAACTACCTTCAGATCCCAAAGAAGATGATCATATATTAAGCTTCTTTCTTGGATTTTAAGACGCAACAATTAGGAGGCTGAGACAGGATAATCACTTGAACCCAGAGGTTGCAATGAGCCAAGATTGTGCCATTGCACTCCAGCCTGGGTGACAACAGCAAAACTCTGTCTCAGAAAAAGAAATGCAACAATTTGTTTTTTATTTTATAGTGCCTGTCTAGCACCTCTTTGATTCCTGCAATACTAAAAATTTTCTTGCAGTGGCAGCAACTTCAATCTTTATAGAACTTATCTTCCATTCTTTGGAGCACACATATATTACCAAAGCCTGCAATATACCCATTGTTTCTTGATTAGCTGGTCCAATTAATGTAATATTATAAATATCATTTCTGTAGGGATGGAAAAAGAATACATTTTCCAATAAGTGGCCCCATACATTGGGCCTGTAACATTGCTTTCTGCTCTAGCAAAGAAAACTCACCTACACAGTGCTGTAGTTGGGACCACCTACACTAAATGTACAGTAGTTCATTGTGGTTCCCAAGGATTTGGCAATATGGGACGTATGCCTGGTGATAACATCAAGACTACCAGAGATCTGGCTGCAGGAAGCGTGTTTCAATTCTTGGTTAGGAGGCAATGTCTACATCTTTCTACTTCCAAATACTCTCTTATTGCTAAAAACCACAGCACAGACTGTGTTTGTAAGATTGATTTTATTCTTTGCTCTCCTTTCACAAGTAGAGAAAACCCACTGAAGCCACTGATTCTAAGTAGAGCACCAAGATCTACTTTGCGGTTCCAATGCAGAGTAGTTTAGTCTTCTTTACCCTATAGCAGCCAAGATTGTAGAGTAACGCCGTCTGCTTTAAAATCCCTGGTACAGTCGCGTATGTCTTTAGCCAAATCATTGCTTAAATTTCTGTTTTCTTTCTGTCCCAGGATGTTCATCTTATTTTTAGAAGCTCTTTTGTTCTGTTTTTGGATTTTTTTTTCTATCAATACTAAGTGTTCAGAGAAGAAAAGCTGTGTCCAATTATAAACATATAGAATCATTTAAACGACATCTCCAGATAATGTTTAATATTTATATTACTCTTCTGGTCACAGTCTAAAATCTATAAATATTAAATGGAGTGACTTTCATAGAATTATCTTTTTTCCTCAATGAATGTGTTCTTTGGGGTTCTTGTTCACATTTTAATTACTGTTGCTACCCCCGCCACTAAAGCACTATCAAGCACAGTATTTTGAACATTTCTAATAAATTCATTTTTTGGTATAAAAGTTTTTTAAATCCTGTTTCCATTGATACTCCCAAATTAAAATTGAACACCACTTGTTAGCATATTATTTAAATATTCTTTAACTTAATTGCTAACAAAAAGAATGATAGAAACTTCCAAAGGTTATAACTTCCAAGGAAGTTAGAATCTATGCATATTATATAGGACATTTTCCTAATTATGTGTGTAGCAAGGATATCTGCACACATAAATAGGAATCAGTGGTTTTTATCCCTAATTTATTCTCTCTCTTTTTCAAATCTCCAATTATTTATTTGAGACACTATGCTAAAATAATTTCTTAAAGAAAGCTAAGTTGAACTGAATAGATTCTAGCTTTAACCCAAAAGAGCCAAAAGTAGGGAGATACTAAAAACACATTTTTATATATATGAGAACAAAAATCATTAGATGTTTTCAGAATGCACAGCTAATGCCCAGTGCATATTGTGGGATATGACCTTTCACAAATTATTTGAAGCATTTATTTGTTTACTTAGCAAACATTGAGAATATTTTCTTTCTCCATTGATTTATATTACACAGGTTTATAAATTCAGTTATAAAAGGCAAATGTAAGCATGTTTTATTTTTAAAAAAACTTTTATTTATACAAATTTAGGGGGTACAAGTGCAGTTTTGTTACATGGATACACTGCATAGTGGTGAAATCTGGACTTTTACTGTAACCATCACCCAAATAGTGAACACTGATTCATTTGGTAATTTTTTAACAGTTACCCTCTTGCAGTCTCCCATCTTTCACAGCCTTTATGTCTATTATTCTACTCTGTGCATCCATGTGTACTCATTGTTTAGCTCCCACTTATAAGTGAGAAAATGCATCATTTGACTTTCTGTTTCTGAGTTATTTCACTTAGGATAATGGCCTCCACCCCATCCATGTTGCTGCAGAAGACATGATTTATTTCTTTTTTTATAATTGAGTAGTGTTCCATGATGTACACACACACACACACACACACACACTCACACTCTCACTCTCACATATCACATCTTTATCCAATCATATACTGATGAATACCTAGGTTGATATTGTGAATTTGCTATTGTGAATAGTGCTGTAATAAAAATAGGAGTGTATGAGTCTTTTTTATATAGTGCCTTCTTTTCTTTTTGGTAGATACCCCACAGGGGGTTGCTATGTAGAATGATAGCTCTATTTTCAGTTATTTGAGAAACTTTTATACTTTCTCAAGTACTGAAATATACCCAAATTTTATTAATTTACCTTTCCACTGACAGAGTGTAAGCATTCCCTTTTCATAGCATCCTCCCCAAAACTTGTTATTATTGACTTTTAAATAATAGCCCTTCTGACTGGTGTATTATGCTATCTCATTGTGGTTTTAATTTGCATGTCTGATGATTAGTTATGTCAAACTTTTTTTCATGTTTGTTAGTTGCTTGTATGTCTCCTTTTGAAAAATTTGTGTGTTTACTTTTTAATGAAATCATTTGTGTTTTGCTTGGTGAGTTGTTTTAGTTCCTCGTGGATTCTGGATATTGGCATTTTGTTGGATGCATAGTTTGTCAATATTTTCTCCCATTCTGTAGGTTGTCTGTTTGCAACCTAATAATCCATGGATTAATTTTTCTTTGCAGATGCTTTTAGTTTAATTCAGTCTTATTTGTTTATCATTGTTTTTGTTGTGTTTGCTTTTGAGAACTTAGTCATAAATTCTTTGCCTCACTCAATGTCCAGAAGAGTTTTATTAGGTTTTCTTCTAGGCTATTTACAGTTTTAGTTATTAAATTTAAGTCTTTAATTTATCTTGTGTTAATTTCTACATATGTTGAGGAATAGGGGTCCAGTTTCCTTTTTCTGCACATAGCTATCAAATTTTTCCAGAACCATTTGTTGAATAGGGTGTCTATTTTTCAGTATATTTTCTTGTTGATGTTGTTGAAGATAGTTTGTTGTAGATAAGTAGCTTTATTTCTGGGTTCTCTGTTCTGTTCCATTGATCTATGTGTCTATTTTTATATCAGTATCATGCTGTTTTGGTTACTATAGCATTGCAGTAGCATAATTTGAAGTCGGGTAATATGATGCCTTAAGGTTTAGTTTTTTGCTTAGGATTGCTCTGGCTATTCAGGTTCCTTTTTGGTTCCATGTGAACGTTAAGATTTTTAAAAAATTTGCAGCAACCCGGGTGGAACTGGAGACTATTTTCTAAGTAAATAACTCAGGAATGGAAAACCAAACATTGTGTGTTCTCACTCATAATTGGGAGCTAAGCTGAAGAAAAAAAGGCATAAGAATCATACAATGAACTTTTAGCACTCAAGGGAAAGGATGGAAGGGGGCGAGGGATAAAAGACTACAGATTGGGTTCAGTGAATTCTGCTAAGGTAATGGGTATACCAAAATCTCACAAATCACCATTAAAATTACTTATTCATGTAATCAAATACAACCTATTATCCAAAACCTATATAAAAAACATTAAAAAGAAAACATTCATAATTTGATAGGCATTTTGTTGAATCTGTAGGTGGCTGCTTTGGGGAGTATGTTCATTTTTAAAATATTGATTTTTCTAATTCATGAGCATGGGATGTTTTTCATTTGTTTGTATCATCTGCAATTCCTTTCATGAGTGTTTTGTACTTCTCCTGGTAGAGACATTTTATCTCTTGGTTAAATGCATTGCTAGATATATTATTTTATTTTTGTGGCTATTGTAAATGAGATTGCATTCTTTATTTGGCTCTTAGCTTAATTGTTATTGGTGTATAGAAATGCTACTGATTATTGTATATGTTACTTGTATTCTGACCCCTTGCCAAAGTTATAAAATCTGGGAATTTTTTGGAGGAGTCTTTAGGTTTTTTTAGTTGCGAGGTCCTATCAGCAAGCAGAGATAATTTGATTTGATCTTTTGCAGTTTGGCTGCCTTTTGTTATTTTCTATTGCCTGATTTATCTGGCTAGAACTTCCAATACTATCTTGATTATGATTGGTGAAATTGGGCACCCTTAACTTGTTTCAGTTCTTAGAGGGAGTGCTTTCAGGCTTCCCCCATTCAGTGTGATGCTGGCTGTGGGTTTGTAATATGTGGCTTTTATTATTTTGAAGTATGTTCCTTTAATGCCTAGTTGGCTGAAAGTTTTTATCATGAAGCAATGCTGAATTTTATTGAATTTTTTTTTGTTTTTGCATCTATTGAGATGATTAGAAGCTTTTGTTCATAATTCTTTTTATGTGGTGAATTACATTTATTGATTTGTGCATGTTGAATTATCCTTACATCCCTGGAATAAAACACACTTGATTATGGTGTATTATCTTTTTGATGTGCTGTTGGATTGGGTCTGCCAGTATTTTGTTGATGATTTTTGCATCTATGTTCATTAGGGATATTGGCTTCATATTTTCTTTTTTGTTGTTGTGTCTTTTCCTGGCTTTAGCATCAGTTTAACACTGGCTTTGTAAAATGAATTAGAAAAGATTCCCTTCTCCTCAATTTTTTTGGAACTGTTTCACTGGAATTGGTAACAGTTTTTTGTTTGTTTTTTTTTTTTAAATATCTGATAAAATTTGGCTTTGAATGCATCTGGTCTTGGCCTTTGTTTTGTTATGAGACTTTTTTATTACTGATTCAATTGCACTACTCATTCTTGGTCTTTTCAGGATTTCTGTTCATTCCTGGGTCAAGATTAGTACATAGAATGTTTTCAGAAATTTATTCATTTCTTAACAATTTTTTTAGTTTGTTCACATAGAGATGCTCATAATAGTCTTTGATGATCATTTGTGTTTCTGTAATATAAGTTGTAATGTCACATTTACCATTTTTTGTTATGTTTGATTTGGCTCTTCTGTCTCTTTTTTCTTGGTTTAGCTAGCAGTCTATCAACTTTGTGTATTTTGCAAATAACGAACTTTTTGTTTCACGGATTCTTTGTTTCTTTTATTAAGCTCAATTTCATTTAGTTCTGATCTTGTCTTTGTTATTTTTTTTTTCTACTCCAAGCTTTGGGTTTGGTTTGTTCCTGTTCTTCTAGTTCCTTGGGGTGTGACATTGGGCTTGTAATTTGAGGACTTTCTATCGTTCTGATCTAGGCATTTAACACTATAAAGTTTCCTCTTAGCATTGCTTTTGCTCTACCACAGACGTTTTGATATATTGTGTTTCTATTTTCATTTTTACAATATTAAAAAAATTCTGTCTTAATGTTATTGTTGACCTAATGATCTTTCAGAAATAGGGTGTTTTATTTCAATGTGTTTATATAGTTTTCAGAGTTCCTCTTGGTATTAATTTCTAATTTTATTCCACTGTGGTCTGAGAAGACTGCTGACATGATTTTGATTTTTTGAAAATTTATTGAGACTTGCTTTGTGACCTGTCATATAACCTATTTTGGAGGATGTTTCATCTATAGATAAGAAGAATATATATTTTGCAATTATTATGTAAAGTGTTATGCAAATGTCTAGTAGGTGCATTTGGTCTGGAGTCCAATTTAAGTTCAGAGTTCATTTTCTTCCTTGGTAATGTTTAGTGCTCTCAGTAGAATGTTGAAGCCCCCCCCCATCATTATTGTATTGCAAACCACCTCTTTTCTTAGTACTAGTAGTATTTGTTTTATAGATCTGAGTGTTCTGGTGTAAGGTGCATATGTATTTAGGATTGTTACATCTTGTTGAATTAATCCTTTTATCATTATATAATGACCTTTTCATCCATTTTTACTGTTGTTGATTTAAAGCCTCCTTTATCTTAAGGAGGCTTTATGTAACTACTCCTGCTTGCTTTTTATTTTTGTCTGCATGGAATGTCTTTTTCCAGCCCTTTGAGGAAAAATTGCAGACTTTGGGTCTGTGAATGTCTTTACCAGTTACATGGTTTTTTAGTAAACACCATATGGTTTGATCTTTTTTTCTTTTTAAAAAGTAATTCCATGAGTCTATATCTTTAAGTGGAGTATATAGTTTATTTACATTCAAGGTTACTATTGACTTGTGAGGTTTTAGTCCTATCACAATACTAATAGTTACCTAGTTGCTGTGTAGACTCAATTGTTAAATGCTTTTTAAGAAATGTTTTATTCTTTATTTCTTTTGTTTTTGTTTTTTTGTTTTGTTTTGTTTCGTTTTTTTTTGTCAGCAAGTATTGCCTTTTTGTTTCCATGCTTGGAATTCCTTTGAGTAGTTCTTGTAGATGTGGTCTAGTGGTGACAAATTCCCTTAGTATTTGCTTGTCTGGAAAAGACTTTATTTTCCTTTCATTTATGAAGCTTAGTTTAGTAGGATACAAAATTCTTTTCAAGGAGTTTTTTATTTTTATTTTTATTCATTTATTTTTTTATGAAGTCTGAAAATATGACCACAATCTCTTCTGGCTTATAAGGTTTCTCCTGAAAAATCTGCTGCTACTATTCTGGGGTTTCTTTGTTAGTTATTAGATGCTTCTCTCTTGCTGATTTTAGGACGTTTCCCTTTGTGACGACTTTGGGTAGTCTGATGATTATATGTCTTGGCGAAGTTCATTTTGCAACATATCTTCCAGCTATTCCTTGAGCTTCTTGTATCTGTATGTCTAAATCTCTAGCAAGACCAGACTATTTTTCCTGAATTATTCCCTCAAATAGGTTTTCCAAACTTTTTATTTTTACTTATTCTCTCTCAAGAATAGCTGTGACTCATGTTTGGCCACTTTACATAATTACATATTTCTTGTTTTGGAATGCTTTGTTCATTTTTTTTTTTTTTTTGTACTTTAAGTTCTGAGGTACATGTGCAGATCTTGCAGGATTGTTGAGTAGGTACATACATGCCATGGTGGTTTGCTGTCTCCATCCCCCCCTCACCTATATCAGGCATTTCTCCCAGTGTTATCCCTCCCCAACCTCCCCACCCCTGCTATCCCTCCCCTAGTCCCCTACCCACCAACATACCCCAGTGTGTGATGTTCCCCTCTCTGTGGCCATTGTTCATTTTTTAAAAATGGTTTTTTCATTATTTTTGGTTGGCTAAGTAAATTCAAAAGACCTGTCTTCCAGTTGTAAAATTATTTCTTCTGCTTAGTGTAGTCTATTCTTAAAGCTTTGAACTATAATTTTAAACTCCTTTCATAAATTTTTATTTATAGAAGCTATTTTTTTTAAATAATTATCTCTTCAGTTAAATTTGTATGCATAAACTGTATTGTTTTTCTGATTTATTTGTGTTGGCTTTTATCTTTCCCTTGGATCTCATTGAGCTTCCTTACAATTCATATTTTGAATTATTTATCTGTCATTTCAGGATTTTCATTTGGATTAGCGTTCACTGATAGAGAGCTAATATTATCTTTTGGGGAATGTCAAAACATCTGCTATGCTTTTTATGCTTGCTTTTTTTTTTTTTCACCTGGAGAAAGTGTCACTTCTTATTTTTGAATTGGATTTTGCTTGAATGGAACACTTTTCTTCCCTTGCAGAAGTGACTGTACATATATTGGGTGGAATCTTTTGGCTTTGGCTTTTATTCTGGATGCTTTTAGCTGGCCAAGGCTTTGTATAAATTCCTTGGTTATAGATAGTCTTAGTGTGGTGGTTTTCTCAATTTCTGAGGTTTTTTTGTAGGTTGTAGTAGCAGTGTGCTGAGTGTTGTGAGTAGGCTTACTGCCTCTTGCAGATAAGGTGAGGTGGGGGTGTTGGGAAGATTATCTTGTTCTCCAGCACTGTGCACTTCTGTTAGCAATTTTATTAGATTATGCATTTTGACATCCAGGCCAGTAGGTGACACTGCAGATAAGAACCAGCTAAGTGTTGTGTAATTGTGTCAGCTGAGGTTGTAATAGGCTGTGCAGATTCATTTCCCAGCCATGAGTTGGTACTTGCAGGAGAGAGGAAGCTGCAGTGACCCAGTGGGATTTATGCCTGGCTTTTGATAACCAGAAGTACTCAGATGTCTGGGCAGTGGGTGAGGCCATGGAACTCTCAGCAGTCCCCATTCCATGCTCTGACACCAAGACAGGTGGAGAGGGCACAGCTAGGCACAACTGGGTTGGGCAAGCCTGTGTCCAGGCTTTCCAATGTCAGGAACAAGTGCTTACCCTGAATGGTTAGGAAACAACTTTCAGGCCTCCGGGGCAACTTTCTAGGGTGGGTAAGAGGCACTTTTATTGTGCTCAAGAGGCTGCATTGAGGGAGATGACTTGCGAAGAAGCCACAACCCACCAGGTGCAAGTGGGACCCACACAAGCCCCCAACCCAGTGAGTCTCCCTTCAGTGTCTGGCTGCTGGCAGCAGACCAGAACTGCTAGCCCTGTCCCAAACACTCTCCATTCAGATCATGAAGCTATTCCAGACTGTTGTTAGACTCCGTGCCTGGGGCAGAAAGTGCAGCTTTCAGGCTATATCCTTCCCAGCCTAGTCTTGTGACTGAAGGGGTGCCAAGCTCCACTGTTGCATCAAGAAACCATGCCACATTGTCTTCCCAGTTTTGATCATGGGAGCTCCTCCCCTGGTTGAGATCGTATTGCAAATCTCATTCTCATATCCCCAGAAGCCTGGCCTGAGTCCAGGATGAATGGGATGGGAGCAGTGAACTTATCGTCAGGCCCTCTTGACTCCAGCCCTTGCTGTGATAGGGAGGGGCAGGCTGGTCCCAGGCCACTGGAGGAACACTCAGGCAGGGCAACAACACCTGCCTTATGGATCTGCCACCAGGAAGGGTTGGCCCTTCTCCATGGGAATGGCCAGATAGAAAGCTTTGGTGAGGCTGGCAGGCATGTAACATGTGGTCCAAATGTGCTTTGGTTCTGCAGCAGTCTGTGGCAGTGGCAGTGGAATTTGACCTTGGCATGTGTGAGAGTACCTGGCCTCTCCTCTCCCTCCCTGATTTGACACCTGGCAATAGCAGCCTTAGGGCAGGATGCAGAGCCCTGGAGAATGTGCTACCAGAATGGCACTGCTGCAGCTTCCCATTGCTCAGAAGCCTGTGAGACTCCACTTGAGTCTGAGCAGTGCCTCTGTGTGATCTCAAGGGAGCTCTCTATGCCTGTCTGGAGGCTGGCAAGGGTTGAGGAGCTCTCCTGTAGCTAGAATTGCAAAAGTCCGTGATGAGGATGTGGAGTCCAAGGTTCTTTTACTTACCTCTTCCCTGGGTCAAGGAGCTGCTTCCAGCTCTCAGCAATCCAGCTGAGCAGGCAGCCATGCTTCCCGTTTCCTCACCTTAGGTGTCTCCTGTTGCTTCTCTGTTGAATTACAATGTTTTTTCTAGGATGATCTATTTGTATTGTGAATAACTACTCAATATTTTGATATTTCTGCATGAAAAAGGTGTGCCTCAACTGCATCGAGTCACCCGTCTTGAACACTCATCCTTGAAGCATTTATTTTTAGATTGCATATCAATCTCACAAAACCTGTGATGATGATATCTATACACTGTATAAAAAACATTAAATAGCAACAGATCAGGATGCATAACTGTATAAAAATACATGCATTTACTAAAAATGGATAAAGACTATGTACAGTCACAATTTATTTTTCAGGATTCTGAGTAATCTGAACTTTGATTCATGCATAACATTGAATAACTTGTTTCTCCTTCAGGAAGAGAAGCAGAAACATGTACATGAGCTGACTATAGCCAACAATGCAGACATATTGTTCCCTTTATCTGAAGTCTAATGTTTTCCTGAAGTATAACTTTCTGGTTTTTCTTTTTTACCCAAAGACAAACATTTTCTCCAATGATTATGCTTCTCTGAAAGGAAAACCAGTTTATATCAGGAGTATGCTAATAACTGGTGATAATAGATCAAATATAACTTTAAGGAAAGAGATGGCCTTGATAATATTTATTTATTTATTGTTTACTTAGAAGAGTAACTAATTATTTCTCATAAATTTGTCTCTTGCTTGGTCTAAACTCTTAATTTCATATAATTTACCTCCATATGTTCTTACACAAGAGTGTACTCCTCATATGGCTTGGAGAGAAACGTGTAGCAGAGCAAGGGCACCAGGCCAATATTAAAAACTCAATAAGTGGTCATGTGTGCTCCTTTTTTCTTTTACTTAGCAGCACAATCAGTGTGATTTCTTCTTTGTAGCATATCAACATTGAAATGGATTCAGAAATAATTCTGTGGGCAATATTTGAAGGAAATATTGTTAGTATAATGATAAGGCAAAAATTAAAATATAATGGATTTAAGTAGAGCCTGAGTTAACTATAAAAGAAAAAGGTAGATAATATAGTGTGTATTTTTGAAAAACATATTTTTATCCTACAAGGTCAGAAGACTTTTACTGTCACTTTTTCCAAGACTGTGAGTTCTTATCAATAGTTGAATTAAATTCAGAAGAGAATGCTGAAGTGAATTGGCCAAATTCAGTTTAGTTAATCTTGATGATTGAAACATTATAAGTTCTGAAGCAATAAGCTGATGTAGATTCACTCATAAAATTTGATGGAGTAGAGTTTTATTTTATTTTGTTTTGTTTTTTAAGACAGGGTCTTACTCTGCAGCTTAAGCTGAAGTTCAGGAGTTGAAGTTTTAAAAGAAAGAATAGGAATATTGTGCCCATGGATTTAAAAAATTTCTTGATGAAAATGAGAGATTCTGTTGACTGAAACTTAAATCTAATAATGGGAAGTAATTCCCATTATGGAATTTCCATTTCATTTTCAATTTAAATAATAAATAGAAGTCAAGTTAGTACAAAGTCAACAGGATGAGAATCCAACAAAGAAATGGATATTTGAGTCTATGGGCAAGCAAGGGAAATAATATGAACTCAACATATATCTGCCATTTTAAGATATACATGCAAAATTTTACATAATGTAAATTTACTAATAAGTTTCAAGACAAATACTCATTAACAAAATATTAGTTAAGTTAGTATATATTTTGCTTTCAATTTTACTAGCTGCTATAAATTTATTTAAATATTCTTAAGTTTCATAACTTTAAAATGTTGTTGCTCTTATTTGTAATGATCAACTCCTTACTGTGCCTGGGTACACAACAATATTTGGGCTTTAGGAAGATGATTCAAAACATGTAGATGTATTATTTGAAGTGTCCTGTATATTTCAAATTATTATTTTAGAATTTTTCATAATTATACAACATGGTTTACCTTTTTATCTGTGAGGAAAAGAGAAAGAGGCGTAATTGTTATTATCTACATTCCTGGGAACTTGCGGCATTTAGATGGACCCTGTACTCATGTAACTACTGAAGCTCTCTTTCCTGAAGCAGCACCTCAGGTGTGACCATGCTGCTACCGCCATGTCAGCTGATGGATGCTCTCCCCTAGTAATGAAGATGTGCTCTGTGGATGTATGTTCAAAGCACAGAAAGGAGCTTGTCTTGTGAATCATCCTCCTGAACGTCTGCTCCTCATGACAGACTCTCAGTCAGATTTCTGCCTTTCAAATACATCTTAACCTATAGTTTTACTCTCTCTGAAGAAAAATCGCAGTCCTGACATCTGAACGGCTTGTGGGGAGTTAGTTCTCATGGATAGCTTTTTCTAGGTGTCAATTTTACTCCTCAAAACACTATGTTAAAGTTGCAAAGGTTTCTTGAAAACCTGAAAAATACATGACGATGTGTTCAGAACAATAGCTAGGACATAAAAGTACTTCAAAGGCACTATTTATTAGTAGATTCCACTCCACCAGATTAAAAGGAAATGAAGGTTATAAAATGTTAAATGATAAATTTGAGAGTCGGTCTGCAATGAGAAATTGTTTGTAAGTGAAATAATTATGTGGAAACTGGATGAAATCTTGTGCCACTGTGCCATATACTTTAATGTTATTAACTTAGTTTGCATTGCTTAAAAGTTCACTGAAACTAACCTAATCTCACTTTTTTTGTTTCTCTACTGTTTCTCTTGAGTCTTTCAAATACTTAATTTTTACATTTTTTTAAATATTGCATCTTAAAGATGAGGAAATTGGGGCACAGAGAAATAAAAGTACCTAAAATACAACTAGTCAGTAGAAGAGCTAGGATTTTAATCCTAGCTGCAGCTCCAGAGACCATTCTTTTAATTACTGTGACAATCTTTCCTGTTTGATATTTGAACACCCTATGTAACTTTTCTTTTATTGGTTTAATAATTAGCTGGCCAGGTGCAGTGGCTCATGCCTGTAATCCCAGCACTTTGGGAAGACGAGGCAGGTGGATCATGAAGTCAGGAATTTTAGACCAGCCTGGTCAACATGGTGAAACCCCATCTCTACTAAAAATACAAAAAATTAGCTGGATATAGTGGCAGGCACCTGTAATCCCAGCTACTTGGGAGACTGAGGCAGGAGAATTGCTTGAACCCTGGAGGTGGAGGTTGCAGCGAGCCGAGACTTCAACTGCATTCCAGCCTGGGCAACAGAGCAAGACTCTGTTTCAAAAAAAAAAAAAAAAAATAGCTAATAGTAATTGCATGTTTACTGTGCATTAGGCTATATTGTTGGTGATAAGGGTAAGCTTCCAATAAGAAGAAAAAATCCTCAAGTGATTTTTCCCACATATGACTGCATAGTAAATATTATTTCTTCATAAATGAATTTTCTGTATTGTCTACAAGTCACAGCTAGAAGAAACAATTGAGACAATGGAACCAAGTGTAAACTCACAGAGAGAAATCTCTGCAAAGGCCTAGAAAGAGAGCTTCACAGTCCCCCCAGCACAAACCCTTCGGTATCTGTATTTCCAACTTAAATTGCTCTGACTGCATTTTGAGCCGTTTCATCTAGCCTTGTCTTTAGGTAGAGATGGGAATAGTTGTCTACCATTTCCTCCGTATGGATATTTTTAAAAGTTATTATATTATATATTCTCATGCCTAAAGTGCAAGTTGATTAAATTTAGTCACTTTGGGGCCTGGCGTGGTGGCTCACGCCTGTAATCCCAGCACTTTGGGAGGCTGAGGCGGGCAGATCACAAGGTCAAGAGATGGAGACCATCCTGGCCAACATGGTGAAACCCCATCTCTACTGAAAATACAAAAAAGTTAGCCGGGCATGGTGGCACGCGCCTGTGGTCCCAGCTACTCAGGAGGCTGAGGTGGAAGAATCACTTGAACCCAGGAGGCGGAGGTTGCAGTGAGCTGAGATTGTACCACTGCACTCCAGCCTGGTGACAGAGCAAGACTCCATCTCAAAATAATAATAATAATAATTTAGTTACTTTGCTTTTTCTTAGAAATTTTATTTCCCAACTCCTAAAATGCATTTTAACAAAAGATATGTTTAATATTTATGTTGAAACATAATTTGTCTGACATAAAATTTCTTTTTAAAAATCAATTGTTCACACTCAGAAATATATGAAACAAATTTATTATCTATTTTAATGTTGGATTCCTTCTGTATTAAAAATGTTTTAATATATTAGAGGAAGAAAATACCAGGATAATTTTATAAAAGGAAACATGAATGAGTAACTAGATAGCTACAATACTGTAATTTTAAAGAAGCAGAGCAATGCTACATGGTACATTGAAACATTTGTTTTATTCCTGTCCAATGTTAGGCAAAGTCATTGGCAGTTGTTATTGTCAAGTTCTCAGTGGTAGCTCTGATGTCTTGCCAAGATGTTTCAGAAAAAACATCATATTTATTTAAATGTCCAAACCAAGGGCCTTAGTGTTACCTTATCTATGAAGATAAAGTTTAAAGCAAATCAAAATTTGAAAACCTCACAAAAATTAATATTGTTTTATATATTTAATCAGAATTACTTATTTTAGGAATGGGCAACTTATTTGGGGAGCATGTTTATGACAATCATATTACTTCTTGCATAATAAATAGCCCATTTTAAAGTAATGCAGAACAAAGGCAACAACAAATAAAGTTTTACCTTTAAAAAAGACTATTGATTTTCTGAGAGCCCACTGGAAACAATGAAGTAAAAAGAGATCTTTGGCTGCCAGCTTTTCAGCATCACTGCTAACACAGTGACACAGTATTACAAGTGCCCTGAAAGAAAAGAAGTGATTAGAGACTTGATGGATGAGCCCCACAATTTATTTCTTAAAAGAAAAAAGTTCTCTCTCTTACAGCTAGAACCACATGAATTGTTCAAATCCATATGATCGCATGAATTCTTTATTGAAATGACAATGAAAGTAATTGCATTGTTAAGATTGTCAACTTCTTTATTTTTTTTTTTTTTAAAATAACCCCTCTGGCAATCCAGACATACTGACATTAGTAACAAAGGGAAAGAAGAATTTTATAAACAATACCCTTTAAAACTCTCCAAATGCAACATCATTGCATGGCAATTTTGCTGTGACTAATAAAGAATGGATTTTTTGAGGTCTGTCAGGTAGTGTTTGAACAAATGTAGCTTTCATACTCCTAAATTTGAAATAAGGAAAAGCATCTCGGTTGCTTACAGGGCTTTTCTCCTAATTTTCTACATTCTTCATTGGAATAAAAAAGGTATAGTTAAGCTCGGTCAGCTAATTTTATATACAAACAGTTGGAAAGGATGAGGATTATTATCATGACCTGTTTAGATATATATGGCTATACGGGAATTTTAACTAAAATATAAATAAGATGTATAGAAAGGATGGTTAATATAAAGTAAGAATGATATTGCCTAAAGAAATGATTGTTTTATAAAATCTCTTTTTTTTCTTTGTAATTTTATTTCAGGCATTAAAAAGGCAATTAAAAAGGAAATGGCATATTAGAGTGAAGACTGCAAATTATTCCTTGTGTTTGAATACCTCTGTCAGTCTTTCATGTTTGATAAATGTTTTTTTGAAATGTAAGCCTATAGCCTATGCTAAACCAAATAGTTCAAGAAGTAAGTTTTCTTTGGTGAAAGACTAAGGTAACAGTATATTTGTTTCACATTTTTTGGGATATATATTCCGATTTTCTGTTTGAAGTTATGTTCTTCTTTGCTACATCTTGATTTGGCACGTATAGCTAGTATTAAACATGTAGTTGTTTATTACCAAACTGTGGACTTCATTTATCTAAACTGTGGAAAATTTCTAGGCTTGGAACTCAGGTACTCTTAATTCACTATGAAAAACAAAATCTTATTTACAGAGAAAAAAAATTAAAGATTATGCTCGTTTTGTGGAATGAAAGGAAATAGAAACAATTTTATATGTAAAATCTGATTTGTGACAATTTTTAGTGTTTGAAAACCTATCTTATTGAAAATATAAAATTTTCCTCTATGTAATCTTCACATAAAAGAGCAAAAATTGGATGTGATACTGTCTTTATCACCTTTTTCCATGCGTATGACATAGAAAGTTAGGGGATTGATTTAGATTTCCTTTTCTTAACCTGTATCTTGATGGCCATAATCTTATTTATATTTTCTTCCTTATTTGGTCAAAAATCATTCTGTGTTATAAATTTAAAAATCTTTCTGTTTCCTTTGGGTAAGTTGTGCTAATTTACATCTTTATGAGAGCTATGAATTGAAATTGTTCTTGACTCACTCTATGAAAAATATGCAATTTATTGTAATATAATGAAATAAATGGTGATAAACTTACTCAGTAACATATTTTCTGAAAAATTAAGTAGGTAAAAGATGCCTTCTGCTACCTTAAAGTACATCAAAATCAAGGCTGGGATTGAATTAAGCTAGTAAATCCTCTCATTTTTTTCCTCACGCATCCCATTCAATGTATGATCAGGAAGGCCTCTGTGTTGAGATAGATTTGGCTTCTCTCTTGGAAACTCTGGTTTCTTCTAATGATGCCCTGAACTTTCCTATTTTGATACCTATATTAGTCCATTGTCCCACTGTTGACAAAGACATATCTGAGACTGGGAAATACAAAAAGAAAGATGTTTAATGGACAAACAGTTCCACATGGCTGGGGAGGCCTCACAATCATGGTGGAAGGTAAAAGGCATGACTCACATGGTGGCAGACAAGAGAAGAGAGCTTGTGCAGGGAAACTGCCCTTTATAAAACCATCAGATCTCATGAGACTTAGTCACCATCATGAGAATAGCATGGGAAAGACCCATTCCCATGATTCAGTTATCTTCCAGCAAGTCACTCTCAAAACATGTGGGAATTATGGGGGGTACAATTTAAAATGAGATTTGGGAGGAGACACAGCCAAACCATATCATTCTGACTCGATCTCTCCCAAATCTCATGTCCTCACATTTTAAAACCAATTATACCTTCCCAACAGTTCCCCAAAGTCTTAACTCATTTCAGCATTAACTCAAAATTCCACAGTCCAAAGTCTCATCTGAAATAAGGCAAGTACCTTCCACCTATGAGCCTGTAAAATCAAAAGCAAATTAGTTACTCACAGGCATTGGGTAGAAAAAGCCATTCCAAATGCGAGAAATTGGCCAAAACAAAGGGGCTAAAGGTCCCATGCAAATCCAAAATCCAGCAGGGCAGTCAAATCTTAAAGCTCCAAAATGATGTCCTTTGACTCTATGTCTCACATCCAGGTCATGCTGATGTAAGAGATGGGATCCAATGGTCTTGGACAGCTCCACTCCTGTGGCTTTGCAAGGTACAACCTCCTCCCAGCTGCTTTCATGGTGTTGAGTGTCTCTGGCTTTTCTAGGCACA
>CAUYLG010034858.1:0-95817 GCA_963573385.1 Cacajao melanocephalus | reverse complement strand
TTGTTGTTGATTTATAAGCGTTCTTTATATATTTTAGACACAAGTGCTTTGTTATAGATAACGTATTATGAATATTTTCTCCCAGTCTGAATCTTGGCTTTTCATTTTCTTTCTTTTTTCTTTTCTTTTTTTTTTTTTTTTTTGAGACAGAGTCTCTCTCTGTTGCCCAGGCTGGAGTGCAGTGGCACGATCTCAGCTCACTGCAACCTCCACCTCCCAGGTTCAAGCAATTCTCCTACTTCAGTCTCCAGAGTAACTGGGACTACAGGCACGTGCCACTGTGACCAGCTAATTTTTGTATTTTTAATAGAGACAGGGTTTCACCATGCTGGCCAGGCTGGCCCTTCTTACTTTTCAAGCCACAACTTAAATTTCACTTCCTCAGAGAGAACTTCCCCAACCACTTTATCTGAAGAAGCTTCCCAAACTCTCCCACAAAATCTACATAGCAAAAGGAGATGCTGAAATTTTACTCCCCATGCTTCTCTTTCTTGGCCAGACCTCAGGACCCTTCCCTAGAGACCAAAGGCATTGAGAGGAATTAGGGTCCTTATAGTAGGAATGCAAAGAGAAAAAAATCATATTCAGTGTTTGTGACTTTCAAACCAGTCTTTTGTTTTGTTTTGTTTTTTGTTTTTGAGACAGTTTCACTCTTGTTGCCCAGGATGGAGTGCAATGGCACGATCTCAGCTCAGCACAACCTTTGCTTCCCGGGTTCAAGCGATTCTCCTGCCTCAGGCTCCTGAATAGCTGGGATTACAGGCATGCGCTACCAGGCCTGGCTAATTTTCCTATTTTCAGTAGAGATGGGGTTTCTCCATGTTAGTCAGGCTGGTCTCGAACTCCCACCTCAGGTGATCCACCCACCTTGGCCTCCCAAAGTGCTGGGATTACAAGCCACCCCGAGCCTGGCTTCATTTTATGTGTCTTGTTTTTTTGTTGTTGTTTTTTTTGAGGACAGAGTTTCGCTCTTGTTGCCTGGGCTGGAGTGCAGTGGTGCCAGCTCAGCTCATTGCAACCTCTGCCTCCCGGGTTCAAGTGATTCTCCTGCCTCAGCCTCCCCAAATAGCTGGGATTACAAGCATGCACCACCACTCTCGGCTAATTTTGTAATTTTAGTAGAGACGGGGTTTCTCCATGTTGGTCAGGCTGGTCTCGAGCTCCCGACCTCAGGTGATCTGCCCAACTCGGCCTCCCAAAGTGCTGGGATTACAGGCATGAGCCACCGGGCCCAGCTATTTTATGTGTCTTAATTTACTTTTTTTTTTTTTCCAGACATAGTCTCACACTGTCACCCAGGCTGAAGTGCAGTGGCGTGATCCCAGCTCACTGCAACCTCCGCCTCCCAGGTTCAAGCAATTCTCCTGCTTCAGCCTCCCTCGTAGCTGGGATTACAGGTGCCCACCACCACATCCAGCTAATTTTGGTATTTTTAGGAGAGATGGGGTTTCACCGATTTGGCCAGGCTGGTCTTGAACTCCTGACCTCATGATCTGCCTGCCTTGGCCTCCCAAAGTGCTGGGATTACAGGCGTGAGCCACTGTGCCCGGCCTAATTTACTGTTTTATCTCCCTCACTAACATGTAAATACCATAAGAATAGAAACCTGGTTGCTGGTTTCACTGGTGTATCTTCAACACTGAAAGGATCCCTGGGCCCATATTTGTTGAATGGAGAAATCAAGAGTTGTTTTAATTGTGTGTGGAATATGAATTGTAGATTTTATATTAATATTTCAAGTACTGTACATAAAGTAACTCAGATTTACCTTTAAGGACTAGCAAGGATGAGTCATTTAGAAAAACTCAACAAACAAATTTATAATTAATAAATCACTTATCTATAAAAATTATTAAAAATTCATGTTGCTTTTAGGTATTTTATTACCATAGTATTGTACTTAAAACTAACACACATTTGAAAACTTTTTATTGCGCAGGGCATGGTGGCTCATGCCTGTAATCCCAGCACTTTGGGAGGCTGAGGCGGGTGGCTCACCTAAGGTCAGGAGTTTGAGACCAGCCTGGCCAATGTGGTGAAACCCTGACTCTACTAAAAATACAAAAAATTAGCCGAGCATAGTGGCAGGTGACTGTAATCCCAGCTACTTGGGAGGCTGAGGCAGGAGAATTGCTTGAACCTGGGAGGCAGAGGTTGCAGTGAGCCAAGATCACGCCATTGCACTCCAGCCTGGGCGACAAGAGCAAAACTTGGTCTCATTAAAAAAAAAAAAAAAAAAGAAAACTTTGTATTATGGAACAATTTAAACATACAAAAAAGCAAGGAAAATAATACAACTATTCCAAGCAAAATATGATTTTAGAATTCTATAGCCCAACAATGTCAACATAAATTCTGTGGTTTAGGCTAAAAACATTTTGAAAAATACGATTTTAGAATTCTACAGCCAAACAATGTCAGTAAATAAATACCCCAGACATCCATTCATTATTTAGCTTCTGTAATTACCAGTTCATGGCCAATATTGTTCTATCTTTTCCTCCTAGTCCCTCAACCTCCACTAAATCAATCTGAACCAAATACCGAGCATCTTATTATTAATATTTCATCTCTTAATATTTCAGTATGTATCTCAAAGGACTTAAAGAAAATCTGCAGGTACAAACATACTTAAAATATGAACATAATTACTTAATATCAAATATCTAGTCAGTGTTCCCACTTTCCTGAGCGTTCCCACTTTCCTGATTGCCTCAGATGTTTCTTTTTACAATGGGTTTGTTCAAATCAGGATCCAAACAAGAAAAAAAAACACTTCATTTGATTAATATGTTTGTTTTGTTTTGTATCTTTTGAAGATTATCTTTTTTTGAAGCGTTTATTGAAGTACTGCAAACAGAAAAGTAAACAAATGATAACTGAACAGCTCAGTGAATTTTCAAAAACTAAACACATCCCTGTAAACACACCCAGGAGCTCTCCTTTATACTTTCAGTCACTGTCACACCAATGGTAACCACTAACCTGACTTCTAACACGATAAATTAGTTTTGCCTGGTTTACAGTTTCATATAAATGGACTCATATAGTATATCTTCTTTTGGGTCTGGCTTTCTTTTACTATCTGGAGAGATTTATCCATATTTTTTAGTATGATTTTTGTTTGTTCACATTCTTTTTCTCTCTCTCTCTTTTTTTTTTTAAAGACAGAGTCTCACTCTGTTGCCCAGGCTGGAGTGCAGTGGCATGATCTCAGCTCACTGCAACCTCTGCTTTCCAGGTTCAAGTGATTTTTCTGCCTCAGCCTCTCAGAGGAACTGGGATTACAGGTGTCAACCACATCTGGCTAATTTTTTTTTTTCAGTAGAGACAGAGTTTCACAATGTTGGTCAGGCTGGTCTCGGACTCCTGACCTCAGATGATCTTCCCGTCTCAAGCCTCCCAAAGTGCTGGGATTACTTTTTTTTGAGACTGAGTCTCTCTGTCGCCAGACTGGAGTGCAGTGGGTGCGATCTCAGCTCACTGCAACCTCGGAGTCCCTAGTTCAAGTGATTCTCCTGCCTCAGCCCTCCGAGTAGCTGGGATTACAGGGGTGAGCCATCATGCCCGGCTAATTTTTGTGTTTTTGGTAGAGACAGGGTTTCACCATGTTGGCCAGGCTGGTCTCAAAAGCACTTCTGGCTGAGCGTAGTGGCTCACGCCAGTAATCTCAGCACTTTGGGAGGCCAAGGAGGGCAGATCACAAGGTCAGGAGTTTGAGACCAGCCTGGCTAATATGGTGAAAACCTGTCTCTACTAAAAATAAAAAAATTAGCCAGGCGTGGTAGCCTGTACCTGTAATCCCAGCTACTTGGGAGGCTGAGGCAGAATTGCTTCAACCTGGGAGGTGGAAGTTGCAGTGAGCCAAGATCATGCCACTGCACTCCAGCCTGGGCAACAGAGCGAGACTCCATCTCAAAAACAAAAAAAAAAGAAAAAAAAAGAAAGCGCTTCTGACCCAGGTAATCTGCCCGCCTCAGCCTCCCAAAGTGCTGGGATTACAGACGTGAGCCACCACACCCAGCCCAATAATTATTAATATTTGGAAGCATATGTGGTCCAGATTCTTTTTTTTTTTTAATTTTTATTTATTTATTTATTTTAAGACGGGGTTTCACCATGTTGGTCAGGCTGGTCTTGAACTCCCAACCTCAGGTGATCCGCCTGCCTGACCTCAGGTGATCTGCCCACCTTGGCCTCCAAAGCGCTTGGATTACAGGTGTGAGCCACCACGCCCAGCCCAGATTCTTCTTTAAGAATTGACCAAAAAAAAAAAAAGAAAAAAAGAAAAAAAAAGGCTGACACTTGCAATCCTAGCACTTTGGGAGGCCGAGGTGGGTGGATCACCTGAGGTCAGGAGTTCATGACCAGCCTGGCCATGATGGTGAAACCCCATCTTAAGGAAAAAAAAAAAAAAGAATTGGCTTGGATTTTCTGGCCCTTTTCAATTTCACATAAAATTTTATAAAAAAGCTTGTTATAGCTTGTCAATTCTAAGTCTTCTTCAATTCATAGATTTCTCCCTCCACTTTTGTTTTTTTCGAAGAGTCTCGTCTTTGTTACCCAGGCTGGAGTGTAGTGGCACGATCTTGGCTCACTGCAAGCTTCGCCTCTTGGGTTCAAGCAATTCTCCGGTCTCAGCTTCCTGAGTAGCTGGGATTACAGGCATGCGCCACCATGCCTGGCTAATTTTTGTATTTTTTTAGTAGAGATGGGGTTTCACCATGTTGGCCAGGCTGGTCTTGAACTCCTAAGAGGTCATCTGCCCGCCTCGGGCTCCCAGAGTGCTAGGATTACAGGTATCAGCCACCATGCCCAGCCTCTCCTGACTCTTTTTTATTTTGCAATTTATTTTTCAAAGGAGTTATTTGTCTTGTTGTGTTCCAAACATTCTAAATTTTGCTGACTGTATTCTTTTTTATTTTTATTTAATTAATTAATTAATTATTTTTATTTTTAAATAAAGGCGGGGTTTCACCATGTTGGTCAGGCTGGTCTTGAACTGCCGACCTCAGGTGATTTGCCCGCCTTGGTCTCCAAAGTGCTTGGATTACAGGCATGAGCCACCATGCCCGGCCTTATTTTTATTTTTTTAAAATGGAGTTTTGCTTTTGTTGCCCAGGCTGGAGTGCAATGGAGTAACCTCGGCTCACTGCAACCTCTGTCTCCTGGGTTCAAACCATTTTCCTGCCTCAGCCTCCTGAGTAGCAGGAGTTACAGGCATGCACTGCCATGCTTGATCAATTTTATTGTATTTTTAGTAGAAACAGGGTTTCACCATATTGCCCAGACTAGTCTTGAACTTCTGACCTCAAATGATTCACCCACCTCAGCCTCCCAAAGTGCTGGGATTACAGGCATGGGCCACCATGCCTGGCCTGCTGACTGTATTCTTACAATGTGACTTAACGTGTTTGTTTCCTATATTTCCTGTAAATGGTAGTTACATCCACAGATTTGATCAGATTCAGCAAATATGCATTTGACAAGCATTTGCTAAGCACTGTGCTTGCTACTAAGTGGGATACAAAAATGACTAAGATATCACTCCTAATCTATTGTTTAATTTATTTTATTTTATTATTTATTTATTTATTTATCTTTTTGAGACCGAGTCTCACACTGTTGCCTGGGCTGGAATGCAATGGCACGATCTTGCCTCACTGCAACCTCTGCCTCCTGGGTTCTTGCAATTCTACTGCCTCAGGCTCCCAAGAAGCTGGGACTACAGGTGCACACCACCACATCCGGCTAATCTTTTGTATTTTTAGTAGAGACAGGTTTCACTATGTTGGCCAGACTGGTCTCAAACTCCAGACCCTATGATCTGCCCAACTTGGCCACCCAAAGTGTTGGGATTACAGGCATAAGCAACCGTGCCCAGCTTATTTTTTTTTAATTTTCATTGTATTTATTTATTTTGAGATAGAGTCTTACTCTGTTGCTCAGGCTGGAGTGCAGTGCCACGATCTTGGCTCACTGTAACCTCCGCCTCCTGGTTCAAGTGATTCTTTTTGCCTCAGCCTCCTGAGTAGCTGGGATTACAGGCACCCACCACCACGCCTAGCTGATTTTCGTATTTTTAGTAGAGACAGCGTTTCACCATGTTGGCCAGGGTGGTCTCGAACTCCTGACTTCGTGATTCATCCGCCTTGGCCTCCCAAAGTGCTGGGATTACAGGCATTAGCTACCTCGCCCAGCCCCAGCTAATTTTTGTTTGTTTGTTTTGAGATTCAGCCTGGCTCTGTTGCCCAGGCTGGAGTGCAATGGCGCGATCTCAGCTCACTGCAACCTCTGCCTTCAGGGTTCAAGCAATTCTCCTGACTCAGCCTCCTGAGTAGCTGGGATTACAGGCACGTGCCACCACACCCAGCTAATTTTTGTATTTTTAGTAAGATACCGGGTTTTGCCATGTTGGCCAGGCTGGTCTTGAACTCCTGATGTCAGGTGATCCACCTGCCTTGGCCTCCCAAAGTGCTGGGATTACAGGTGTGAGCCACCATGCTCAGCAGAGAAATGTTGATTATTAGCCTGAGTAGTTTGAACTCAACAAAGGCAATGTAAAATGACATTTCAGGGACCTGCTTAGTGCAACACAACACTTACACATGGCCATAAGACCCTGGCTCTCTCTATAAGACTTAGCCCTGAGGGCAAGTACAATAATTCAGCCTGTGTATTCGTTGCCAGGCCCACAGTAAGCACTTCAAAAAGAGTATGATAAAAGTGGATTCATGTGCACTTAGCAAATGAAAAAATTCGGTGGAAAAGACAGTAGTTAAGAGAATTTGGGTGTTGGAATGAGAAAGTTTTTTTTTTTTTTTTTTGAGATGGAGTCTCGCTCTGTTGCCTGGGCTGGAGTACAGTGGCAGGATCTCAGCTCACTGCAACCTCCACCTCCTGAGACAGCACTTCTGTCTCAGCCTCCTGAATAGCTGGGATTACAGGCACCCGCCACCATGCCCAGCTAATTTTTCTGTTTTTAGTAGAGATGGGGTTTCACCTTGTTGGTCAGGCTGGTTTCAAACTCCTGACCTCAGGTGATCCACCCGCCTTGGCCTCCCAAAGTGCTGGGATTACAGGCGTGAGCCACCGAGCCCGGCCAGAATGTGAAAGAATTCTAAGTTCCTTCCCCAGTACTTAATCTTACACTATCATTAAAGTTTAAGTAGGGGCCAGGCACTGTGGCTCACGCCTGTAACCCCAGCACTTTGGAGACCAAGGCGGGTGGATCACCTGACATCAGGAGTTCAAGACCAGCCTGGCCAAGATGGTGAAACTCCATCTCTACTAAAAATAGAAAAATTAGCCAGGTGTGGTGGTGGGCGCCTGTAATCCCAGCTTTTGGGAGGTCGAGCAGCTTAAACCCAGGAGGCAGAGGTTGCAGTGAGCCAAGATCAGGCCATTACACTCCAGCCTGGGTGACAGAGCCAGACTCCATCTCAAAAAAAAAAAAAAAAAAAGTTTAAGTATGGTCATATGCTGTATGACTACAGACAAACTTATTTGGCCAGTTTGCTGATAAAGTAGTGGAAAATAATAGTTTTATTTCGGAAAGTTGTTCTGAAGATTAAATGAGATGATGCACACAAAGCCTTTAGCATGGAGTTTGACTCATTGTAAACCCTAGATAAATGGTAGCTCTATCTATTATCAAATGGAGGGTCTTGAATTTCTTTTGTCAACCCATTTGACTGTTAATGTAAATATTGTTTGGATATTTACTAAAGAGAAAAGAAAAAGGCCCAGTGCCTGTAATACCAGCACTTTGGGAGGCTGAGGTGGGAGAATTACTTGAGGACAGGAGTTCAAGACCAGCCTGGGCAACATAGGGAGACTCCCATCTCTATCAAAGGAAAACAAAATTAGCCAGGTGTAGTGGCTTGTGCCTACAGTCCCAGCTACTCAGGAGGCTGAGATGAGAGGATCCCTTGGGTCCAAGAGGTTCAGGCTTCAGTGAGCCATGATGGGGCAATGTACTCCACCCTTGGTGACAGAGTGAGACCCTGACTCAAAAAAAAAAAAACAAAATGAAAGAAAAGAAAAAAATAGTCCAGGCGCAGTGGCTCACGCCTGTAATCCCAGCACTTTGGGAGGCTTAGGTGGGTGGATCATGAGGTCAGGAGTTCAAGACCAGCCTGGCCAAGATAGTGAAACCCGGTCTCTACTATTAAAAAAAAAAAAAAATTAACCGGGCATGGTGGCACGCACCTGTAGTCCCAGCCGCTTGGGAGGCTGAGGCAGAAGAATTACCTGAACCCAGGAAGTGGAGGCTGCAGTGAGCCAATATCACGCCACTGCACTCCAGCCTGGGCAACAGAGTGAGACTCCACCTCAAAAAAAAAAAGAAGAAATTACGATTTTTTTCCTATTATATCCCAGGCACTTTATATATGTTATTTTAGTCCTCACAATAATAATTATTATCTCCATTTTACAGATGAGGAAACCAAGGCTGATAGAGGTTTAATAATTTCCTTCAGGTACTCAATATATATTTATTGAGTAAATAATATTGAGTACTCAATAAATATATATTGAGTAAAGCTTTACTTTGTGTAAGACTCTGTTCAAGACACTGGGAAAATAATACTGAACAAAAAGACTGGGTCCCTAATGAAACTTTCATTCTATCCATGGAGACACAGGATATATTAACAATGTAATTACATACTGTAGTGTTATGAAGAAAACAGACAGGGTTCTGAGATAGAAAATTGTAAGAGGAAGGCTAGGTACGGTGGCTCACGGCTCTAATCCCAGCACTTTGGGAGACTGAGAAGGGCGGATTACTTGAGGTTAGGAGTTTGAGACCAGCCTGGCCAACATTCTAAAACTCAGTCTCTACTAAAAATACAAAAAAATTAGCTGGGCGTAGTGGGGTGCCTGTAACCCCACCTATTCAGGAGGCGGAGGCACAAGAATCCCTTGAACCCAGGAGGTGGAGGTTGCAGTGAGCCTAGATCCCACCACTGCATTTCAGCATGGGGGACAGAGTGAGACTCTGTCTCAAAAAAAAGAAAAAGAAAATTATGAGGAATGTGCTTTATTAGGGTGGTCAGGAAAGGTCTTTTTAAAAGAGAAAGTTCCACTGAGAGCTGAAGAATGAGAATGGGTAAACCATGCAAAGAGCCAAACAGAGTTCAGGGCAAGGGCCTGGCCACAGGAAAAAGCTAGGAGCTCTGAAGCATGGTAATGAGATTTTTGGCAAGTGCCTTTAGTTGATGGTATGGACAAGGGCCAGATCATGAGGACCCTACAGGGCATGGTAAAGAGTTTGGATTTCATTCCAAATACAAATGAGAAGCTAGTGTAAGATTAAAAAGCAGATGAAGATCATGGTCTTATTTGTTTCTTAAAAGACATTTCCCTTGCTGAGTAAATGTAGTAGAGGGGTCGAGGGGAGGAGAAAAGAGCAGAAGAGAGTCTTGTTAAGGAGGTGGATGGCAGTAGTACAGGTAAGAGATAAGAGCCTTGGACTAGGGTGATCGCAGGGGAGATAAAATCAATAGCACTCCACTACACGTGGAGGAATCAAAGGTTCTGGTTAGCACCAGTGTCTAGATGAGAAAGATTAGGGTGGAGGTAAGAAGATAAGAGTTCAGTCTGGGATAGGTCCCATTTTGAAATGCCAGGGAGCCATCTAAGAGGAGCTATCAATAGACAGCTGGCTATGCAAAATAGAGATGACCAGCGGAAGGAGCTGTGGATGTAGATTTCCTTGGGGAGGGGTGCAGGTACGGCATTAGTAAGTGGAGGAACACAAAAAGGACGTTTAAGAGCTTTCCACTGCACCGGTTTGTTAATAGGTTCCCATGGGTTGTGTGGCCCAGAAGCGCAGTTGCAAGAACTGACTGCGGCATAGGCTTCTGTTTTAGTATTTCCTGGTAGAGCGTCCAACACCTACAGCGTTGCGCCAGGCACTGCCAAGACGCCGAAAAGTTCGCCTGCAGCAGGCAGGAGATGGCAAAGGGCGCGCAGGCCCCAGCGAGCGCTGCATGCTGGGATTCGTAGGCCCGGGCAGCTAACTTTTGCGCAGCCTCCTCGAGACGCCACCGCCCGCTGCGCCGCGCAGAAAGGCTGAGCGTACTGGCGGCCTGCGTCAGTCGATGAGTGCAGTTGTTCTTAAATCTAGGCGGACCCTGCTTTCTTGCTTGGAGTCGCTTTATCGATGATGACTCAAGTCCTCCAAATGGCATTCAGTGTCCATTTCATCAGGATTTGTAACCTGTAGTAGCTTTATCTCTTAACACTTCCTAATTACTTTTTTTTTTTTTTTTGAGAAATGTTATTGCTCTGTCGCCTAGGCCGGAATAATCTAGTGGCATAATCCCGGCTCACTGCAGCCTTGATCTTCTGTGTTCAGCTTTCCTTCCGCCTCAGCCTCGTGAGTAGCTGGGACAACAGACACGCACCACGCCAGGCTATTTCCCCCCTCCTTTTTTTTTTTTTGGTCTCGATCTCTTGACCTCGTGATCTGCCCGCCTCGGCCTCCCAAAGTGCTGGGATTACAGGCGTGAGCCACCGCGCCCGGCCCATTTTTTTGTGGTTATTGAGACGCCTGTGTGTTGGCGGCGGTGGTGGTGGGGTTTCCCCTATGTCGCCCAGTCTGGTCTCAAATCTCTGGCCTCAAGCATCTTCCTGCCTCGGCCTGTTAAAGTGTTGGGATTACAGGCGTGAGCCACGGAGCCCAGCACTAATAATTCTTCAAGACTATTCTGGGCCGGGCGGGGTGGCTCACGCTGGTAATCCCAGCACTTTGGGAGCCGAGGCGGGGGTGGGGGTGGGGGTGGGGTTGGGGATCATCTGAGGTCAGGAGTTCGAGACCAGCCTGGCCAACATGGTGAAACCACATCTCTACTAAAAATACAACATAGCCTGGCGTGGTGGCATGCACCTGTAATCCGAGCTACCCGGGGGCTGAGGGAGGCGGAGGTTGCAGTAAGCCGAGATCGCGCCACTGCACTCCAGTCTGAGTGACAAGAGCGAGACTCCGTCTCTTTCTTTTATTTTTTTTTAAAGACGGGGTTTCACCATGTTGATCTGGCTGGTCTTGAACTCCCGACCTCAGGTGATCCGCCCGCCTTGGCATCCAAAGTGCTTGGATTACAGGTGTGAG
This sequence comes from Cacajao melanocephalus, assembly GCA_963573385.1. Classification (NCBI taxonomy): domain Eukaryota; kingdom Metazoa; phylum Chordata; class Mammalia; order Primates; family Pitheciidae; genus Cacajao; species Cacajao melanocephalus. The sequence goes on along the minus strand of CAUYLG010034858.1, from coordinate 84,698 downwards.
CCACCACGCCCGGCCGACTCCGTCTCAAAAAAGAAAAAGTCTATTTTGGATTCTGCCTCTAGGAAGGGGGCTCGCTTTGGACCTCTCTCTTCTGTGCTTCCATTGCCCTCTTACAATTCTCTAATAATTATAAATCATGGAGAGCGCTTACCATATATTCCAACCTATTTACTTGCATAAGCTCATTTACTCTCCCCATAACCTTCCGAGATGGTTACTAGTACTTCCTCTCTGCAGATGAGTGAATTTTGGGCTAGAGACGTCATGTAAGTTGAGCCACGCTACGCTAAAGTTCCACACTCCTCTCCTGCGTCTCGGCTCTGGACCACTGAGTTCCGGAGCGAGCTGACAGACCAGCTCTTTACGCTACTGGAGGTCACGCCTTGAGGGCGGGGCTCCAGTGAGGACACTGCGTCCCATGGTGCCTTGCGCGCCCGCGCAGCCATTGGTTTGGCTACTCGGCCCCTTTTTCAAATTGAGGCGCCGAGGCGTTTCTCGGTTTCTGGGACGTTGGGCGGAGACGAGATTGGTGATTTGGTGGCACCGGCTGGTGCGGGACCAACGCCACGGCCAGAGTACCGGGTGGAGAGCGGGGACGCCGAGCTGTGCGCGTCAGTCCTCCAGGCCACGCCAGCGCCCAGCAGGGGCCAGGGAGACTCAGGCTCCTGTCTGCCGCCAAGCCCCTACGCGCCCCACGGCGCCCAAGGCTGCGGCCAGGCGTTTATTTTTTGGCGGGGACCGTCATGGCGTCGCAGCCAAATTCGTCTGCGAAGAAGAAAGAGGAGAAGGGGAAGAACATCCAGGTGGTGGTGAGATGCAGGTAGGGAGAGGGCTCACAGGATTCCGAGCGCCGGGGCTTTGCTGCTGGGCCCTCTCCTGCGCGGTTCGGGGAGAGGGATTCTGCTTGCGTTTCCTGAGGGTCCCAGTTTCTTTGTTGTCCGCATTCTGTTCAATAAAAATGACACCTGGTTGCTGTGTGTGTCTTATTTTCAGGAGAAAATAGGATGTTTGATTTGATTACTGTTCCATACTGAAAAGTGCGTTCTTATTTTAAACTATAGTCAATAAAGATTTAGGTGTCACTTTGCTGCTTCATGTAGTTTGTCAGTTTGGAAGTAAGACTGAATACCTGTTTTGCAGATGGTTTAGCCCTTACGTTGGTATTATCACCTCTAAAAAGCAATCAGTCACTTATTATCTTTATTCTAGATGGAATATTTTCTTCATCCCTTCTAAACAAGTAAACATCTCTGTATGTAAACATTAAAAATTAAGTTATAAAGTGAGTTTATGTTTTTAAAAGATCAAGGCAATTTAAGCTAGTGTAAATTTCTGATTGTGCTGCAGTTTTCCTTTTCATCTGCCTGTTTATTCATAGACCAAATTAACGGATTTTTCGAGGTAAGGGGATGTGGAGGGGTGTTCGGCTCTCCCCTGACTGGTTTCCAAATAACTTGTTGATTTTAAAATGAGCTAGAAACTGTTGCTTAGTTAGAATTGATTTATTCAACTTTTTAGAGGCTCTCCACAGTTTACTGAGTATGTGTGTTTTGTGTGTCTGTTTTTGTGGTTGTTGTTAACAGTTGCTATTGCAACTTTTCTGTAAACCCCAAAGTAGTCTAAAATTAAAAGGCTGTTTTTTAGAAAAACCTGTATCAACAAACTTTCTTAGGCTATTTACTCAGACCTGGTAAATTGAATTGTAGCTATCAAAGGTGATGACTGGGTTTCTAAACTAGGTGCCAGAGAGGAGATTTGGTGGCAATCCTAAGTCTGACCAGTGACACCAGCTGTACTCTGGGCCTTCTGTTAGTTGCTTGTTTTGAAGATTTTTATTTAAAAATGCGGTGCATATAACAAGTGCAAATTTTAAAATTATTTTGGTTAATAAAACCAGGCAATATTACATTTTCCGTTTGTCTTTATTTGGTTTCTTTTTTTAATGTTAGTTACAAAATACTTCAGACTTAGAAAAAGTTACTAAGAATAATGTAATAAGGCCAGGCCTGGTGGCTCATGCCTGTAATCCAAGCACTTTGGAGGCCAAGGCGGGCGGATCACCTGAGGTCGGGAGTTCAAGACCAGCCTGACAAACACCATGTTAAAAAAAAAAAAGAATAATATAATAAACATTTGTGTTCATAACTCAGATTAAGAAACAAAACAATCATTGCTGGAGCCCCCTCTTTTCCCCCTCCATCCCTTTTCCTCTGCCCACAGTTAACCATTATCTTGAACTTGATATTTATGATCTGCATGTATTTCAAGCCTTGCCATAGAAGAGATTTACTTATCACCAATGAATAGAATGATGCTTTGCTTGTGTCTTATGTATTGTAAAAAAAAAAATTTACAATAATTTTTGCGTAAAGAGATTTTTTTTTCTTTTCAGATTAGCCTTTTTTTTTTTTTTTTTTAAGACTGGGTTTCTCCATGTTGGTCAGGCTGGTCTTGAACTCCTGACCTCAGGGGATCCGCCCACCTTGTCCTCCCAAAGTGCTGGGATTACAGGTGCAAGCCACTAGGCCCAGGCAGCCTTTTTCTTTCAAATAGCCTTCCTGGTACAAGTCTGTTATTAAGCTTTAGTAAATAGGCAACTTAGGAGTTATGAGGTCCTTGGGTTGGCAAGCCTTTTCTGTAAAGGACCCGGATAAATAAATAGTTATTTTATTTAAATACTCTAGGCTTTACAGGTCACGTGTGGTTTATTTTTTTTGAGACAGAGTCTTGCTCTGTCACTCAGGCTGTAGTGCAGTGGTGTGATCTCAGCTCACTACAGCCTCTGCCTCCCAGGTTCAAGCAGTTTTCCGCCTCAGCCTCCCAGGTAGCTGGGACTACAGGTGCACACCACCATACCTGGATAATTTTTGTGTTCTTAGTAGAGACGGGGTTTCACCATATTGGCCAGGCTGGTCTCAAACTCTTGACCTCAGGTGATCCACCTGCTTCGGCCTCCCAAAGTGCTGGGATTACAGGTAGGAGTTACCACACCCGGGCACATGTGGTTTCTTTCACATTATTTTCTGATCTTTTTTTGTTTTTAAAGAAAACAACCCTTTAAAACTGTAAAAATCATTCTTAAATCTTTGGCAGGGCAAGGGCCAGGTTCAACCCACAGGTTCAAGTTTATAGACCCCTAGTAATGTGCTACTGGCTATCTTTCTTATACCCTTTCTGTTCTCTCCATTTTTTCCCAATTCAAAAAATTGTTTTCAAATACACATAAAATTTCCCATCTTAACCACTTTTAAGTGTATAGTTTAGTGATATTAAATACATAATAATCTGCAATTATTACTGCCATCCATCTCCATAACTCTTTTCATCATGAAAAACTGAAACTCTGTACACATTAAACAATAGCTCCCCACTTCCTTCTCCCCTCAGTCCCTGACACCTACCATTCTACTGTCCGTCTATGATTTTGACTACTCTAAGTACAGTATTTATCCTTTTGTGACTTGCTTATTCCCACTTTACATGATGTCCTCAAGGTTCAACCATGTTGTAGGAAATGTCAGAAGGTTTTCTTCTTTTTTAAGGCAGAATAGTATTTATTATATGCATATACCACATTTTGCTTATCCCTTCATATGTCAGTAGACACTTGAGTTGCTTCTTCATTTTAGCTATTATGAATAATGTTGCTATGAATATGGGTTTTCAATTTTCAGTTCTTTTGGGTATTTACCAATAATTGTAATTGCTAGATCATATGATAATTCTATTTTAAATTTTTGAGGAACTGACAAACAGTGGCTGGACCATTTTACATTCCCACCAACAGTGCATAATAAGTGTTCTAACTTCTCCACTTTCTCACCAACATTATTTTCTGTTTCTTTCTTTTTTTTTTTTAGTAGCCATACCATTGGGTGTGAGGTAGTATCTCATTATAGTTTTGATTTGTATTTCCCTGTTGATTAATGATGTTGAGCAACTTTTCATGTGTTTACTGGGCATTTGTATATCTTTGGAGACATGTCTATTTAAGTCCTTTACTTATTTTTAAATTGATTTACTTTTTTGTTGTTGAGTTTTAGGAGTTTTCTATGTATTTTGAATATTTTCAGATATATGAGCTACAAAAAGTTTTTCGCCATTACTGTGGGTTGCCTTTTTCCTCGTTGACACTGTCTTGTCTTTTCCTTTTTTTTTATTTTTGGAACTAGAGCATGGCCTCCTCTTGCTGATTCTGTGTTTCTGCACTCCGTGTCTGCATTGCTGAAACCAGGCCTACCCAGCACCACATAGAAGTCCAGGCTGTAGATATCAGTGCATGGGTCACATTTGATACCCAAATCTCTGTGTTACTGGATCTCCAAACCAAAGTTTCCGGTATCCAATAAGTTGTTCTTTCTTAATTCACACTCTGCAACTTTAGACCTTCCTCCAGGATTTCTTCTGCTTTGGGCCTTCACACTGTGTACTGGGTGGCAATCTATTTATTTCTCCTGATACCAAAGGATCTGATAATGTATCTAGCTTTGGGGAACACAAGGGTCTGGCCTATGAACAGCTCCAACACCTTGGCTGCCGGGGTCAGTCATCTTCAGTCTCCTCCACACGAATGTTGAGAGAATCTCGCTCTGTCACCCAGGCTGGAATGCAATCTTGGCTCACTGCAACCTCTGCCTGCCAGGTTCAAGCAATTCTTATGCTTCAGCCTCCCAAGTAGCTGGGATTACAGGTATGTGCCACCATGCCTGGCTAATTTTTTGTTTTTTTAGTAGAGATGGGGTTTCACCATGTTGGTCAGGCTGGTCTTGAACTCCTGACCTCAGGTGATGTGCCTGCCTTGGCCTCCTGTAGTGCTTGTATTAAAGGTTTAAGCCACTATGCCTGGCCTTTTTTTTTTTTTTTTTTTTTCTTTTCTGCCTTTAAAGATAGTATCTTGCTTTATTGCCCAGGCTGGTTGTGAACTCCTGGGCTCAAATAGTCCTCCTACCTCAGCCTCCCAGGTAGTTGGGATTACAGGGATGCTGTCTTTTGATACACGAACTTCTTAAATTTTTTTTTTTTTTTAATTAGAGATGGGTTTTCACCATGTTGGCCAGGCTGATCTCGAACTCCTGACCTCAACTGATCCACCTGCCTCGGCCTCCCAAAGTGCTGGGATTACAGGCATAAGCCACCACGCCCGGCTGTTACATGGGCATTTTCAAACAATCTAAGAGGTACCCAAGAGTTGTCCATTTATCTTTATTCCTTTATTTAATCTTCCACATGTATTATATAAGCTTAGGTATATAACTTCTATTACATAAAGAAGTAGTCAAAGCACAATGTTTACTTACAAGTTACATGTAGTTAATTAGCACTTTCGTAATTCAGAGAGATGAATGTCAACAATTTTAGAGCAGAGCTCATACACATGGTTGTAAGATTTCACTGTTGCTGTGACTCTGCAAACAACCATTTCAAAGCAGGCCTCCCAACCAGTGGCATCAGAACTGGTGGCATCAGGGGAAGTATAAACAAGGAAAATTACAGATTATTGTGCCCATACCCAGAAATTTTGACTCCAGTTTGAGATAGGGCTTACAAATCTTTATTTTTCCAAAGCTCCCTGGGTGATCTATATGTATAACCAGGCTCTGAACCACTGATGCAGAGCACCATCATTTCGGAATGGATGCCTGAGAATAGTGAAACAACGAAGTTAAAACATGCTGACTTTTTTTAGACCCTGAAATTACCGATTTGGTGCTGGGTGTTAAAGTTGAGAGTAAAAACCATTTCTCCAGTGTGGTCACAGCCTGAGAGAGCCATCCGCTTTCCCCAGATCGTGGATGACCTTGTTCTCCAGCAGTTCCATCTTCTTGTCGCTTGGTCTCACTGCATTGTTCAGCATTGCTCTAACCACAGTCACCACAGGCACAGAATGCCCACTAGCCCAAGATGCTGGTAATGAGCCAAAGAACTTTCTAATGAACCATTCACCTGGGCGAGATTCTTGCCTGTCACATAACAGAACTCTTAAAAAAAAAAAAATAGAAAGAAAAGCAGAGGAAGAGGTGGTAAATTGCACTGAGACCACAGTGGGCATTATGGACCAAGCTGTATCCCCTCAAAATTCTAATGCTGAAGCCCTAACCCCCAATGTGTCTATATTTGAAGATAAGGCATTAAGAGAAGTAATTAAGGTTAAGTGAGACCTTAAGGATGAACAAGACTAGTGTGATGGGACTGGGGTCTTCATAAGAGGAAAAGACATCAAAGGTCTCTTTCTCTCTGCATAGATAAAGAAGGCCATGTGAGGACACTGCCAGAAGGCCACCTATCTGCCAGCCAGGAAAAGAGGCTTCACCAGATATCAACCCTGAGGGCACCCTGATCTTGGACTTCCAGTCTCCAGACCGTGTGAAAATAAGTGTCTGTTGTTTAAGCCACCCAATTTGTGTGGTATTCTATTACGGCAACCGGCGTAGATTAATACAGTAGATTTAAGGTTTTATTTGGCGCATGAAGAGGATTTAAGAAGGCAGCAAATGCTGTCCAGGAAGTTCTGGACTATTCTGAAGTGGGCCACCATCTACCCTTTCTTTCTAAGCAAAAAGGTGTGTCCTTCAGAGAAGCAATCCACCTCTAGCCAATGTCTTTCATATCTCAGATATTTCAGCTGTCAGCCTTCTAGTGTTTAGGGATTAACCAACAGTGGCATACTCTCAGACAGTATAAATACTATGCTTACCCAGGCCTAAATACAGAGTAACGATCAAATTTTAATTCTTCAACCCTGGCTTCCACTTCTCCCTGTTCAGAAAAAACACATTTTTAGTATTTAATCAAGACTAGCTCACCTGTGTGAAGCTTAAGAGAGAATAATTTGCAGTTTTGAAGATAATCTGCTTTTGCAGGTCTCAATACTCAAAATATCTAGAATTTTAGGTTCCAAGGAGTTTGGGATATTAAGGAAGAGATCATTTAATCTTGATATGTAGTACTGCATTTAAAAGATCAACTAAGTAAGTGAATGGCTACATAGTCAGTCCTCTCACTTTATTGATATTAAAACAGATTCAGGGAGGGTATATAATATGTTAGTACAATCATAAAAGAAAATCCTCCCTTTAGTCCAGAATTCATGTTGCATCCAGTGGGTCAGAAAACCCATAGACCCACCATATTATTTACTTCTTAAGCCCCACAAAATTTTAAGACAGACAGATTACGTCTAGATGATACTTTAATTTGTTAAAGCATGAATTTTCATGGCAGGCATCTCTGGTAACAAAATGCTTGAGGAGCTCAGGCACGTTCAAAGGCCTGCAAACTGCCAGTCACACAGTGACACATTCCTCCTTCTGTGCCTGTGTGTACCACTCAATTGGCACATAACCTGTCACATTATAGACTCATATACCTATTTTAAAATATATTTTTCTTCTTTAAAATATTTTAATTTTTATTAAATTTATTTATTTTTGTGACAGAATCTCACTCTGTCACCCAGGCTGGAGTGCAATGGCACCATCTTGGCTCACTGCAACCTTGACCTCCTGGGTTCAAATGATTCTCTGACCTCAGCCTCTTGAGTAGCTGGGATTACAGGTACCCGCCATCATGCCCAGCTAATTTTTGTATTTTTAGTAGTGATGAGGTTTCTCCATGTTGGCCAGGCTGGTCTTGAACTCCTGATCTCAAGTGATCCAACCACCTGGGCCTCCCAAAGTGCTGGGATTACAGGCGTGAGCCCACCATGCTCAGCCATTCTTTTTTTTTTAATAAGTAGTTTTTAGAATAGATACAGAACTGTGCAACCTTCATCACAATCTAAGTTTTAAAATATTTCATCACCCTGAAAAGAAATCCCATATCATTCGCAGTCACTCCCCATACCCTGCCTTCTGGGGACCTAGTCAACCACTAGTCTACCTTCTATCTCTATAGATTTGCCTATTCTGGACATTTCATATGAATGGAATCATAGAATATGTGGCCTTTTGTGACTGGCCCCTTACACTTAGCATAATATTTTCATGGTTCACCCATGTTGTAGTGTGTATCATTTCTTTTTATAGCTGAATAACATTCATTGCATGAATATATCACATTTTATTCATCTATTCATCAGTCGATGGCCATCTAGGTTGTTCCCACTCTTTGGCTGTTATAAATAATGCTGCTATGAACTGTCAAACACTAGTTTTTATGTGGACACACATTTCTTAGCCTTTTAGAAGATGCGTTTTGTCTCTGTTAGCAATGTGCATAAAAGGGATACCATAGCAGGCTGAGACTGCTATCCTTAGAAAGGCCTGTTGCAAGGTTGGCCCCTGGCTTGTGCTTGCAAACTTGGATTTTGGGTGTGTTCCTACCATTCCCTATCTGATAAGGGTAATGTACTATGCCTAAACTCTCTATACAAACAATGTGGTTTATACTGAAAACTTGCTTTTCTTCTGGAGGGCTGCAATTTTGCTAGGCCAATGTGCCTATGTAACTGGCTCCCATAAAAACCCTGCATTCCTAGGCTCAGATAAGTTTCTCCGGCAGAAAACATTCATTGCTGGAGATATTAAGCACATCCTGTGCAAGCTCTATTGGGAGCAGCCTCTTGCAAGCTTGTACCTACTTTCTTCCAGACTTCACCCCACACGCCTTTTCCCTTTGCTGATTTTGCTCTATATCCTTTCAATATAATAAGTTGTAGCTGTGAGTATGACTATAGGCTGAGTCCTATGAAACCTTCCAGTGAATTCCCAAACTTGGGGGTGTCTTTGGGGATCCCCCAGTACAGGCAGATTATAAACTCCCTGAGGTCAAGGATGATACACAATAATAAAATATCATATGTCTGGAAAGTGTACCTTCATCCTGAACAGATGAGGAAATCAAAGCTTATAAACCCTGAGAACAGAGGATAGGGCTCATCTAGTGCTCTGGGCTCCACACCCCGACACATCTCCCCATAGCACCAGCAGAGTGCCCATAAAGCACATGATTGATCCAGGCCCCCAGAGCTGGCCCACCATGAGTGAATGCAACTGAAACTTCATTGAGTAGAATAAACGTTCCTAATGAATATTTATTGCTATGTAAATGCTAATTGTTATCATGAAGGAGCTAGATATAGGAACCCATAAAGAATGGTGCAAGGACTTAAAGGTATTACGCCTGGGAAACATACAGTTAAGGAGGCCATAATCTCTAAATGTCTTAAAAACTACAATGCAAAAGAAAGACAGGACTTGTTTTTGTTACTTTAAAAGGCAGAACTGATAACAATTAGCATTTACTTAGCAATAAATTTCACTTCAAGGTAAAGACTTTTGGACAAGTGGATCTGACCAAAAATAGAACAAGTTGGCTAATGAGATAGTAAACTCTGTAGTGCTGGAGGTATTTAAGCAGAAGCAAGATGAACTTCTATAAAAGGACTTCACTTAGGAAGAGTCTATGGCTGAATGACCTCTGTGGCTCTGCTTCTTAAACTGTGGGCACTTGGGGTACACTGGGAGGCACACAAATACAAAGCCATGCCTTATCTTCCGGCAGCATCAACTTAACTTAAAGGTAAGTTAATACAAACCTTTTAAATTAAAATAAACAGGGATATGTATACTACTAAGAATAGCAAAATGTGCATAAATTTTTGAAAAATAAAATAAGACTTTTAATAAAGTTGAGGCCAGGTGCAGTGGCTCATGCCTGTAATCCCAACACTTTGGGAGGCTGAGATGGGTGGATTGCTTGAACTCAAGAGTTTAACACTAGCCTGGGCAATATGGCGAAACCCCATCTCTACCAAAAATACAAAAATTAGCCAGACATGGTGGCTTGTGCCTGTAGTCCCAGCTACTTGTGGGGTTGAGAGGGGAGGATCACTTGATCCTCCAGAAGGCAGAGGTTGCAGTAAGCCAAGATCACGCCATTGAACTCCAGCTTGGGAACCTGTCTCCAAAAAAAAAAAAAAAGGAAAGAAAAAATAAAAAGTTGAGCTTGTAACCAGAATACTGCTTTGGGATAGATGTCTTTAAATCTCCAGACAAATAAAAGCTCTTCTTTCCTCTCAGCCATTAGGGAAACTGATGGAAAAGTTTAAGAATCACTGCCTCCAAGTCTCTTCCAATGCTAAGTTGCCATCCTGACAGTCAAGGCCAGAGATGCCATATCTCATTCCATTTGTTGCTGGATAATTAATAGAGAGGAAGACATTGGAAATTATCTTTCAAATCATCCCTGTTTACTAAATATATTCCTGCAGTCCCGTAGCCATAAAAATGCATAATGTATTTGATGTTTTTTGTATTATATAGTATTTTGTATTCTTTAGTACTGCCAACTAGCTAGGGTTCTTTAAAGTGTATGAAAGACAGAAACATGCACAAACCTTAACTTGTAGATACAAAAAACTGCTTGACTTATCAGCTCCTTTAGAGGATAGCAAGTTGAAATGTTTACACCCTCCAGCTTTTGCCAGCTCTGCAGACTTCAGCACATAATCTCGGTCAACCCGAACAAATCCCTCCTGAGGGAGAAAAGGACGTGAGTTATTTCCAAAAAGCAGCAAGTTCATCTTAAAGATTACTACTTGGCTTGGGTAGCAGGCTGGGAGGCCTGGAGAGATGGAGATCTAAATAAAATGCGTCCAAGCAATACGTGAAACTCAGGCTTAGACCTTGGGAAAGGCTCCAGGTCTGGTCCTCCGGATAGACATACCAGCTTTAGCAGCAAGGCTGGACTGCAATAAAGAAACAAGGACAATGACATTGAAACACAGACACCAAACAAATCTGCAAAGAACTAAGGGAACAATAAGATCAGGCTGAGAAATTACTTTTAAGCCACACATTTTTTTTCTTTGTCTTAATAACTTTACAACTTACACTCTTCTATATTTTCTTTCTTTTTTTTTTTTTTTGTTCTGTGTCGATTTTTACATGGTAGGGTCTCTGAGTATGGGTGAGGATACTCCCCAGGCACTAAGAGAACAAAGTCTATTTAATTCCCAATTTTTCTGTACCTCACACATTAGTAAGGAATGCATCCTCAAATTTTTTTATTAGTGGGTCTATAATCAAAAATGTTTGGAGACACCCAGTCTAGATTCAATCCAGTGAAGGATAGTGGCTGGGTCTTTTTTCTTAATTCATCTCTGAGCATCAGCACATGTCTGGCATATGGTAAATGCTCCAAAAATGAATGAACAAAAATCCAATGAAAGCAGAGAAAAGGTAAATCCAGTTGGAAAAAACAACTAAGTGGCAAAAAAAGGAGAAGGGTAGAGAATGACACAAATAACAGAATATAGACTCATTTCCAGGGCCTAACTGAAAGACATGCACCTTTACCCAGAAAAGGGAATTCCATAGAGTAACAGTCTCTTGAGACCACCATAAATTCTGGCATCCTCAAACCCAAGGCAGCTGAAGAGAAGTCTAAAGTCTGTTGAAGCTGAACTTCATAGGTAGTCACAATCATAATCAGGTCTTAGAGTAGTAGGAATTCCAAATCTGAAGACTAGATTACTGCCCAAGTAATTATTTTTTTTCTTTCTTTTGAGACGAAGTCTTGCTCTGTCATGCAGGCTGGAGTGTAGTAGCGTGATATCCGCTCACCACAGCTTCTGCTTCCTGGGTTCAAGCAACTCTCCTGCAAGCGATTCTCCTGCCTCAGCCTCCTGAGTAGATGGGATTATAGGCGTGCAACACCATGACCAGTTAATTTTTGTATTTTAGTAGAGGCAGGGTTTTACCATATTAGCCAGGCTGGCCTTGAACTCCTGACCTCAGGTGATCTGCATGCCTCGGCCTTCCGAAGTGCTGGGATTACAGGTGTGAGCCACCCACGCCTGGCCTGATTTTTTATTTGAAAATTTGCTCTGTAGTAGTAACTGATTCTAAATGTTCTATTTGGTATGGTGATACGTATCTTTCATGGAATGTTAGAAGGGACCTTAGGAAATATCACATCCATTCCCCTCATGATGTAGATGGGAACCATGGTCCAGTGGTCAGGCTGCCAGCTGGGAAGTGGGAGAGCTGACAGCAAAGTGCAGATTCTGGACTCTGAGCAGTGCTCTTTTCACTGTACCCATGTTCCTTCTTATCCCCCACACTCTCTCGCTGATGAAAATGACTAATCCGTAATCAGGTTAGGAAGAATAATGGCCCCTCCAAGATGCCCACGTCCTAATCTTTGTGAATGTGTTAGGTTATATGACAATGGGGAATTCCATCACAGATGGCATTTAGGCAGAAGCAAGATGAGTCATGCTAAAAGAACAACAACAAAAAACTGAATTTATTTCACTAGTCAACTGTGTAATTTTGTTGTAACAAACCCATTATTAAAATCAGAGTTCTAGTGCACCAGCATGAGGGGAAGAAATAGATGTGGAAGAGAAATTCAGTGTTTTTGAAATTCAGCGTTTAGAATTAGGGTGCTAATCAGCTAACCCTGAAATAGAGAGGTTAGTCTGAATTATCCACATGGGCCCAGTGTAATCACAAGGGCCCTTAAAAGTAAAAGAGAGACACAGAAGAGGAGGTTAGAGTGATGCAACATAAGAAGGGCTTGGCTACCACATTGCTGGCCTTGAGGATGAGAGGGGGACCACAGGCCAAGGAATGCGGGGGGGCGGGGGGGAGGGGAGAAGCGCCTCTAGAAGCTGAAAAAGGTATGGAAATGGTTTCTCTCCTACAGCCTCCCAGAAAGGAATGCAGCTCTGTCAACACCTTGATTTTATCTCAGGGAAACCCATGTCAGACTTCTAAGATGATAAATTTGTGTTGTCTTAAGCTGCTAAATTTGAGGAATTTATTAAAGCAGCAATAGGAAACTAATACAGAATTCAGTTTTAAAACAATAGGCCCATGCAGATTTTCTAACTTTGTATGGAAGTATATCATAAAAGTAAACATAAGTATAGAGCTCAATAAATTTTCATAAACGGAACATGTTCTGCCACCAGTTCCCAGATCAAGAACTAGAACATTACCATTACCCTAAAAGCCTTCCTCATCCTCCTTTCCCATCACTCACAAGTACATTTGTAACTATATCCACCACCTGAAGGACAATGTTATTTTTCTGCCTTACTTTTTCTACCTTAGTTTATGGGTAATATTAACTTACCTTTTTACCCATGAGTCATCACCATCTCCTTTTGTGTTGTATACTTTGACACTCAGTCCTAAACAATGGACTTGCCAAGCTGTCTACACACAGACTCAAATTCGTGCTATTGCTTTTAATATCAGTGTAAAGCAAACCAATTTTAATACTCAGCACATCCTGAGAGAGGTGATTATCCTCAGAGCCATTCTCCAGATTGAGACTTTAGATGTGCTGAAAGTGTGCCAAGAAACAGCCCAAAACTACATAGAAAAATTCTAAAACACTAAATTTTTCTTCCACATCTATATCTTCCCCTCATGCCAGTTCACCAGAACTCTGATTTTAACAACAGGTTATTTATTCACAACAAAATGACACAGCTGACTAGTGAAACAAATTTAGTTTTTTTGTTGTTGTTTTAGCACGATTGATGGGAAGGATTATTATAGTTGTCTCTGTTAAAATACTTTTTCTTTCATCTGCTTCTTTAAAAATAAGGGAAAGATTCAGCCAATCACAAGTCTCTGAACCGACGCTGTCTCTCTCACTTAATCCAGAGCCAATAAAAGGATAATTTGATTAAACTGAGACCCTAATTTATTTGGCTTTAGTTCTGGATCAACCTCTTCTTAATAGAGTGCTGTCGTCTCCAATTGTTTGATGAAAATTAAAGTGACATAAATACCATGGGACTTTTTCAATCTGATTAGTCAGCTAAGGCACATCAATACCACCCCAGCCATCAGACTCTGGCGTCCTTCCTTTCAACGGCCTCGCTAACAACTGACAACCACTCCTTGAAGGACGAGCACCCACGCTGCTGCAGAGACCCCCACACTTAGCCCATCATCCCTGCTCAATGGGGCCTGTTGACAAGGTGCCCATACCTTTCTCCATTGCTGTTCTCTGGACAAAGCTAAATATTGTTTTATTAGCAATCAATGGCTGTTAATCCAAAACGATTTCACAAATCCTCTGAGCCTTCAAGCTGATTATAAATACGCGTTTTTCCAAGCCCACTAAATTTTGAATTTCACTTCCGTCACCCTGATGGCGTGGCCTTTTAGTTGGTGAATGAAACTCGAAGGTAAAAGGGTCAACAACTTTCAAAGACTTAAAAATCAAACTGAAGCATAGGTCCTGGTGACTGACTAGGAGATACCAACACACACCAATTTTCTTTGGAGTGAGGAAGATTCTATTTACAGATGAAAGGAGCGATCTTTAAAATCTTATTCATACCCTTTATTGTTCTCCAATAGCTCGATTAAAAAACAACAGAAAAACTAAAACAAGCTACTTCATATCTCAGAAACACAATTTTTGGAAAAACCATACTTAGTTTTTTCCAAACGAAGAAAAAACTAAGAGAAAAGACAGACATCTCTTCTGAGTGTATTAAGTCCATATGTCATTGTGTCTTCACAAGCCAGTGTGTCTTTCTCTAAGCTAGGAACCCAAGTCCCTTCTAGAAAAAGGAATTAATTAAATAAGTTCCCACTATAAAGTCCTTTCCCAGCACCCTCTCAAAAAGACTAAACACAGTATATCACGCTCAGCAGAAATATCCTCATAGGCTCCACAAACCTCAAAGGCAACAAATTCTCCAACTACTCTTAAGTCTTACTAAAATCCAAAGCTACTAAATATTTCTTCTAATCTTCCTTACCAGTGCCTGAAAACTAGAAGCAACACTCTGGCTTAAGAACAACTCATCCTAACAAGGTATAGTATTTCAGTGCTGACTGATAACACAAGTAAGCACATCTAAACAACTCAAGAAGGTCATGGGGCCAGGCACGATGGTCTGTGGTCCCAGCTACTCAGGAGGCTGAGGCAGGAAGATTGCTGGATCCCAGGAATTTGATTCTAGCCTTGGCAATACAGTGAGATCCTGTCTCTAAAAAATTAATTTACTAAAAAAGTAAATCATGGAGATCTTTTTCCAAGAAGGTGCATCTATCATTCTGACTCACTTTTGTCCTACTTAGCCATATTTCTGCTTCAGGTTCTTTCTCCTTCACTCCCTTTTCTATCCAACCTATAAATCAGACCAGAAAACAAAGATGCTGATGGACACCAAATGGTATAATCTGAGGCACCTTTTGTTTGTGTCCTGTAGGGCATCTCTATATTTGATGTTCAATGGTAAGAGAAAGATCTTGGTTAGAGAAAGAACCCTGAATAGATAAATACGATCAAGCAGATTCTGAGGATTCCTGGGTCAATCTATGTGTTCTCAAAAAAAGTTTTCCATTTGGGGCATTCTTCTGTGTTTCATAGAGTCAAAGAATTACGCAGGCCAGTGCGGTGGCTCATGGTAATCCCAGCATTTGGGAGGCTGAGGCAAGCAGATCACTTGAGCTCAGGAGTTCGAGACCAATCTGGGAAGCATGGTGAAACCCTGTCTCTACAAAAGAACATAAAAATTAGCCGGCAGTGGTGGCGTGTTGTCTGTGGTCCCAGCTACTTGGGAGGCTAAAGTGGGAGGATTGCTTGAGCTGGGTAGGTCGAGGCTGCAGTGACCAAAATCGCACTGCTGCAGTGAGCTGAAATCACACCACTGCACTCCAGCCTGGGTGACAGAATGAGACTCTGTCTCAAAAAAAAAAAAGAGAAGTGTTTAAGAATTTTGCAGTAGGAAGGCAGGTTCACTGGTCATGTCCCTCTGACAGACAAGGAGGCAGTGGCCTCCAAAAGCTAACCAGCAAACTCCAGGCTCCACAGCTACTTGGCATCCAAACAGGGCCTGTGATCTGGGTTCCTGGAATGAGCTAGGACCTCGCCACTTCACAAGCCCCCTCCTAGACATCAAATAAAATAGTAGAGATTAGAACAAGGGTGGGCAAACTTTTCCTGTAAAGGATCAGACAGTAACTATTTTTAGCTTTGCAGGCCTCCATTCCAACTATATAGCTCTACCATTATATTAATAGCACAAAAGCAGCCACTGATAATACATAAAGTAATGAGCATGGCTGTGTCCCAACACCACTTTATGTATAAAGACTAAAATTTGAAGTTTTTATATTTTCATGTGGTATGACATTATTCTTTTGAATTTTTTAACCATTTAAAAATATAAAGGTATTCTTAGCTCATAGGCTGTACAAAAACAGGTGGCAGACTGTATCTGGCCCACAGGCTGTAGTGCAAACTTCTGAATTAGAAGAGTAGATCATTAGAATCAGAAGCCATGAGATTCTAAGGAAGCCTAATAAATGTTACAGTGGCCACATTAATCACATTAATGACATCATCCGCTCAACAGAATCCAGGAACCTGGACTTCTGGAGCCAACTACTACCAGGTAAGGAGACAAATGGAAAGGTGAAAATATCGAACCACCTTGAATTCACTAATCAAATCCTTCTCTTGATACAAATAAGGGGAAATGAACTATTCTCACTGGCATCTTTAAGTTTTTGTGCTTTACTCCAGGACAATACCGATCTGGTTTTTGAAGGCTATTTCAATCTTCACTAGCAACAAGTTTTTCACTAAAGCAAGGTGAAGCTTATCTAGGACCATAGTACCCAGAAAACCAGCAAGTGAGGAGAATTAATCCACCCCAATGCCTCTTGAAAGCAGGCTCAACAAGGACAGAGTTGACTTCATCAGGATCTCCCAAGGAGCCTGCTAAAAATACAGATTCCAAGCTTCCAACTTCAGAGATTCTGATCCAGCAGCTCTGGATCAGGGCCAAGTCAGGGAGCCAGTGCATTGATTCAACAACTATGTTCTGTGAATGTGGAAAGGAAGATTGGCATTTACAGAGCTACTGCTAAAGGAAATAGTGTTCCAAACAGCTGAAAAAGGCTAATAAACCTTTCCCTACCACCAGTGTCAACAGAAACCTGAGTAGACCAAATTTTTTGGGTTGGATTGTATCCCTCCAAAATGCGTATGTTGAACTCCTAACACCCAGGACCTCAGAATATGACCTTATTTGGAAATAAGTTCATTGCAGATGTAATTAATTAAGATCAGATCATACTAAATAGGGTGGTCCCTAATCCAGTATGACTAGTGTTCTTATAAAAAGGGGAAATGTGGACATAGGGCATTCAGTGAAAACACCATGTAAAGAGACACAGAGAGAAGGCTGCCATCTATAAGTCAAAGAGAGAGCCTTGAATCTCACAAGGCTCAGCCTCAGAGCACTGACAAACCTGCTGAGACCTAGATCTCACACTTCTACCCTCCAGAACTGTGAGACAATACATTTCTGTTGTTTAAGCCACCTGGGTTATGGCAGCCCTAGCAAACTAATACGCTCAACATCATAGGGAAATAACCCAGCTACTCAGAGGATCTCAAAACTGAGACAGAAACTCTGAATTTCTTGAAGTTTCTCTACTGGAAACCCAGATGGCTAAGGCAATATATGGGATGTTCCAGTTACAAAATCCCCAGTAAAGTGCACTATGTTTGCCAGTAGCTTTGTAGTACTCATCTGATAAACCACTCAGTGAACTCTTTTCTACAGAGAAGACTGCTGACCCAGAACACCAGCTGGGATAAACTTGGAAATCCACAACCCCCACTTAAAACACTATCGTTACTCAGCCACTTATCAACTGTCACCTCTTTCATATTGGCTAAAGTTATCACAACCTCCCAACTTTATATTGTACCCACTCCAAATTAGTTTAAAATTTTAAAAAAGCCCTCTAAAACAAACAAAACTCTTTTCTGGTGTAAGTGTCAGCTTGCTTTCCACCACTTACCTCTTCAATCATTTAAGTCCTAATTCATTTCTAAGCTAGGTAAATAGTCTAGGCTCATTAGTCTATTCTTGCTTACTAGTTAATTACTTTTATTTTTCCAAATTGACTTTAAAGGAGAACAAAAGGTATTGAGTAGCCTGAGAGGTGGAGAACCAACCCTATTAAAAAAGAAAATTCTGGATAGTGAAGAGACACAATTCCTCTGATTAAAATTGCATTATCCAATTTGAACACAAAAAGCAGTTTAGACTTTTCCCTGGCACACTCTATAATGATATTTGCCTTATGTCATGAAAATCAACCCTTCTATACCTAATGCAGCGTTTTGTTTTGCTGACTCACCACCACACCAGGTTGGCACTTGAGACAAACCTGCAGTGTCCTGGAACAAAAGTTTTTCAGTGCTTTTGGAGGGCACACCGCTTGTGACTGTGCCTGGGACAGAAAAGACTGCACCCACTGTTAGGCAGGAGAATGACCCTTTCTAGGAGAGATAATGTGCCAATTCCTGGGAGAGTCAAACTTCTCTATAATCCATAGTTCCCCTCACAGAGCTCAACTCCCAGCTGTGTTCCAGGGTAGAGATGCAGAACCGCAGAAGATATGGAAATACATCTCGATTGAAAGCATACATAGAGTAATTATTTGCATCACAAGGAGGCCCAGAGAAATACATCTGAATCTAACTACTTGTTTGGTATAAATGAATAGTTCTTCACTATATGCTCCCTTAATGATTCAGGTGAAAGGGCCTGGCTTATAAACCTAAGGAGAGTTCCCATGACAGAGTCATATGTGTGTGTGTGACAGAGTGTATAATTTATACATTTATATATATTTTTGGTTTTTAATTTTTTGCTGAGATCACAGGCATGAGCCACTGTGCCCGGGCTAACCAACTTTATTTACTTTTTTCACTTTCTTCTGTTTTATGTATTCATTATTGTATATATTTTTTATTTTACTTTAAGTTCTGGGATATATGTGCAGAACGTGCGGGTCTGTTTAGCTCCAGCAAGCAAATTCTGCCAGAGGGATAAACTAAAGTCAAGGAATAACATAAGATGTACCTGCATTAACATTTGACCAGAATCCATGTAGTAAACTGACTTCTAACTATGTAGTAAACTATGACTTCTGGACAGGAGCTGACTCAATTTAGAACACCATTAAAAAGACAATAAAATGTGTGTTAAAAGAGTTTTGCGTCAGTAAAGACTGAATCATCACTGGGGTTGAATCATTGCTGAGGGCTGAGTCATCGCTGGAGGCTGGTTGAATCGTGCCTGTGTTTTGATGTTCTATCACAGAAGTTTAAAGCTTGACATGAATAGGTTAAAGCAAATTGCTCAAGTGAGAGAGAACATTTCAAATTTAAAACTTTTATTAAGAGAAAAAAAGCTGACTGTTAATCGCATAAACCAATTAGTTTTACTCAGACATCATGGTTTGCCTTACTCAGGGGATGTAGTGATAGCGATATTCACATAGGCAAAATCATGTAAATATTTACAGTGTTTCCAGCACTGGGGCCTGAACTCAAGGATTACTTTGAAAGATGAACTTAACGGCACTATTAAAAGGATAGCAAAGGTTAGTGCAGCATACAGAATCTTAAACAATAAGGGCTTATTCACATTTAAGCATTGCAACAGGCCCAAAGAAAAAGAGTGAGCAAGAAAAGAGTCCTTGATATTACTAGCCAGCAAAAAGGGAAAAGAGCATATGCCTTCCTTACCGCCCCAGCTTTCGCTCTGGTGGTACCCAGGCAACAGAATCCAACATCATGACCTTGAAAGGCAGAAGCGTAGTCATCCAACTTTTCAAAGTCCACCACTTCTTGATTCTAGGCAAGGACATAGTTATATGCAATTTCATGTTATTTAAACAACAGACCAAAACTCCCTCTAGATTTAAAGACCAAGTTACAGAACATTACTGATAGGCCTGTCCACTTAACATCATCAAATTGTACAAATTCCTTTTCTCCAACCAAAAAGCAATGAACCTCAATTGAAAAATCAACAATACACACATATGTCCACAGTCCATATAACTCATATAATTGGACTAGGGGTGGTCCAAATTTCTGAAGCCTGGTTCAATTATAATCTCTCTCTGGAAAAATAAAAGCCTGTGCGTAGCTTACCAGGAAGGAGATCACTGAGGTATGATGTGAGGGCAAAGGATGGTGTCTGGCATCTTAAAGAAGACCTGGCTTCAAATCTTGGGCTTGCTATCACTAGACATGTAATTGTGGGAAGTTATTCATCATACGCTACAGCTTTTTTTCTCAGCTGTAAAATGTGGGTGATAATCTTTCCTTCAGTCCAATCCATGAACCATTTGCGTTATAATTAGTCAGGGAGTGCTTGATAAAAAGGCATATTCCTACGTCCCACAGCAATAGATCTGAATCAGAATCTGCATTTTTAACAAGCGCCCACCTTAATTCTCATGCACACAGAAGATTAAGAACCTCCATTTAACCTTGTAAGTTTGCTATATAACTTAAAAAAGAAAGCATGATAAATTTCTGTCATCCAGGAATTCAGATAAAATGTTCGTTTCCATCCTTACCATCAACTCTGAAAAGAATTTTTCTGACACTGCATACACTAAAGAAAAATAGAATTTCACAGAGTACCTGGTCAAAAGATGTGTCACCAAAACTGGACACTCAAAGCACGGATTTCAATTTCAGTTTCTTTTTTTTTTTTTTTTTTTTTGAGATGGAGTCTTGCTCTATCACCTAGGCTGGAGTACAGTGGCACAATTTCTGCTCACTGCAACCTCTATCTCTCAGGTCAAATGATTCTCGAGCCTCAGCCTCCTGAGTAACTGAGATTACAGGCACATGCCATCATGCCCGGCTAATTTTTGTATATTTAGCAGAGACGGGGTTTCACCATGTTTGCCAGTATGGTCTCGAACTCTTGACCTTGAGAGAGCCGTCTGCCTTGGGCCTCCCAAAGTGCTGGGATTTCTGGCATGAACTATAGCGCCCAGCCTTCAATTTCAGTTTGTAATTATTCTGAGTATCTGACACAGACAAGGAAGCCGGTAGGAACACATTACCTGCCTCGGCTTGATCAAAGATATCTGTTTTAAATAGACAAGTCCTGATGGACCAAAGGCATTCACACCATGACCTCAAGACAGACCTGCGAGAATTAAGAACATTTATTTGCAAGATGGCTTGTTATTTGACATGTTCTTCCTATGAAACCTGTAGGGCCAAATTCTGTAGTTGTGGAATCTTGGGATCACACTATAATGATTTCTTGCAGTTCACAGATAATTCCCTTTAATTAAAGAACAGAATCTCCGAGAAACTGTATGGAGTCATGACCATACAAAAGTCTGGTATATCATTCCTATAATCATGAAAGTGTAACTTGGACTGGGTGTGGTGGCTCATGCCTGTAATCCCAGCACTTTGGGAGGCTGAAGGGAGAGCATCATCTGAGGTCAGGAGTTTGAGACCAACCTGGCAAACATGGTGAATTCCTGTCTTTACTAAAAATACAAAAATTAGCTGGGTATGGTGGCGCATGCATGCCTGCAGTCTCAGCTACTCGGGAAGCTGAGGCAGGAGAATCGCTTGAACCTGAAAGGCAGAGGTTGCAGTGAGCCGAGATCGTGCCACTGCACTCCAGCCTGGGGAACAAAGCAAGATTCCATCTCAAAAAAAAAAAAAAAAAAAAATGTAACTTTGAGTAAAGGGAATATTCCATTTCCAGACACAAGC
Source organism: Cacajao melanocephalus (assembly GCA_963573385.1). Lineage (NCBI taxonomy): Eukaryota > Metazoa > Chordata > Mammalia > Primates > Pitheciidae > Cacajao > Cacajao melanocephalus. Next base: position 63,152 of record CAUYLG010034858.1, on the reverse strand, counting down.
CTGGGAAGTCAAGCAGGGCAAGGTTATTCTTGTGAGTAACCCCACCTTTCACTGCCACAGACCTTTCTCACTCTGCAAAGCAGTTTCAGAATCCCTGACATTAGTGTGAAGTGCACAGGTTGACAAAATCAGCAAAGTGGCTGAGAAAATTGTCAAGGTCACCAGGGCTGCCTCTAGAAGCCAGCTTGTAGGACCCTGAAAACAGCGCTCTTCTCTCTCAGCAGCCCCCACCCACATTACAACCCAGACCCAGTTTTATAGGGTTGCAGATGGAGAGAAGGGCTTTGCCCGAGGCCACACAATGAGAGGAAGGAGGGCACACCTGGGCTACAATCCAGGAGTCGGACTACCAGGAGGGACTCTCACAGACCACTCTCCGCCAAGTTTTGACGGCCTCTCGCTACTCCCATCACTGGCAGAGCAGTGTTCAGCCTTTAGGCATGAAATATGTTCACCTCGCAGAATCAGTGGGGGTCCATTTGAGTCCCAGCTCAAATACCCACCACATTTTTATAAGCTTCCTCATCGAAGGTGAGCTTCCTCCTGCCGATGAGCGTGACTTTAGAAAACAGGGCCTGCTCCAGGATTTCCTTTAAGAGCACTCTGCCGGTTTCTCCGCTGGCGCCCAAAATAAAGACGGATTTATTCTGCATCCTGAAGTCTTCCCGAAGCTTCGACAGTGCTTCTGTTTCGGCCATGCTGGGGAAATAACAGGGACAGGTGCCGGTCTTAGGGTGTCAGGGGACTGCCGGTCCTTCCCCGAGGAACAAGGGCTGTTTATCTGTTTGGGAGGAGGATATTGTTATTCTCCGCAGTCCCGGCCCAGGGGAAAGTGCTGAGTCACGTGCAGGGCGCGGCTCCTGGGCCATCCCCGCACCTGAGCCAGCCGACCCATCCGAAGGGACCCGAACTGGAGGGTGCGCCCAGGTGCCACAAGCTACTGGCACCACAGGACATCCCCCACGGTATCCCCGGCCCAGCCACGAGTCCGGGCCCAGCTCGGTACCTTACGCGGAGAGGTTACCTAGGGCCAGCCCCCGGCCCCGGGTCCTCACGCCGCAGCAGGAGCAGGGCGGCCACCAGCGCCGCCGCCGCCGCCGCCGCGCTCACAGCCGCAGGCCAGGCCATCAGAAATCCCACCTTCCCTGGTCGACCCCGGGGGTTGGAGGGGGCGGGGCCAGCGCCTACCCGGCTCGGTCTTCCGGGTGGCCTAGCGGCGACGCTGCCTCGCCCCGCCCACAGGGGCGGGACCTGGGGACGAACTCCCGGGACCCGCACCCGCGCGGGGAAGGTGACCCTGAGAGCACGTGTGCAGAGCCGAGACCTTTCCTAAGTCAGGAATCTGCAGGACCCTCTACCCGCGTTTTCCCTCACCTGCTGGGCTCAGCTCACCCAGGCCCTGTAAGGCCGATAGCCTCGCCAGGAGCCGGATGGACAATACTCACCCCCTCCGCACCTGATAACACTTACCAGGAGGCCGGCCGGCCTACTGGCGCCTGCCTTCTCCATGCAGGCTCCCCACACCCACTCCTGCATTCCACCCCTAGCCCCACACTCAGCGCTAAATCATACTGTCAGCCCAAAATTCAAAAATCCCACCGAGAGCCTAACCAATGGCAGCTCGCCAAGTCCGGGTCCAGTCTCTCTCTCTGACCAATACAGGTACCCATGCTTTGTTACCTTCTCCAGCCCACCTGTCCATAGCCCTGCTAGACTACCAATGACAACTTGCCAAGTCCAGGTCCAGTCTCTCTATGACCAATGCAGTTGCCCATGCTTTGTTTCCCCACTGACCAATCTACTGCCCTCACACCCTATAAAACCCTATGCCCAGAACCGCCAGGTGTGACTTCTCTGGCCCCTCTCTCCCCACCCCCCCCCCACCCCCCCCCACCCCCCGGACCACAGAACCTCGCCCGGGAGCTAAATAAACTGGAATTTAATTTGTCTCATGATGGCCTCAGTTTCCTCAGCAATATCCTTAAATATTTTAGGTATTTAAATTTTTAAATATTTAAGTTTTTAAATATTTTAAACTCGGCAATATCCTTACAAGAATAACCTTACAGGCCCCAGCTAAGACTTCCCAGATTTGATCTTCAATGGCCCCCCAGATGGGAATGTCGATTGTATATTGGCCATCATCTCAAATTAACCGTATCAAAAACTTAACCCTGCCCACCCAACCACGCCAACCACCAAACAGGAATAAAACAAACCTACTCCTAGCATCTTTTAGGTGTCACTGTCCACACACACACACACACACACCTCCTTCCACCCTGTCAAGTCAGAAATCAGACTATCTCCTTTGACTTGTTTTTTTCTAGTCTTTCCACACTACAGATTCATCAAGTCTTGTTATCCTATCTGCTTTACAAATATTTCCCCCATGTAATTCAAGTTCTCATCATATTTCCACAATATAAGTCTCCCTGCCCAAGAACTGGCCTACTTTGGTCTCTTAGATGATTGAACCCTTGATGACCTTCCACACCCATGATTGAAGCTTCAAAGCCCAGATCAGTGGTTTGGAACATAGCTATCTATACTAGGCCTGTCCTGGGTCTTGGAAGTCCTGAGCAAAGGTTAGAATGACAAGCAGAAATCTGAAAATTTCAGATTGTTCAGGTTGTGTTGGGAACATTGGTCATTTAGGGGCCCCATCTCCCATCTAGAAGCCAATGAAACACATTCCCTCTTCCATCTCCTTGGTAGTTATATGTAGGCTTTGCCTAGGCTCAGTCAACCAGAGGCTCCCACATAGGTTTTTCAGTTTTGGAAGAGTAATGAAAAGATGCAATAAAGGCCTGAGATAGATGTGGGTTGGGTAGGGCAAGGGTATAAGGTGATGGAGTCATATGATCCACCAGCCATCTGATGGTCTGATCTTGTCTGGTTTTCCTTCCTTAATTCCTGCCTGTTTTTAGAGACTGTTGTGAATACACAGAGTATTCACATGAATACACAGAGTATTCACAGTAGTACTTCCTGTTAGTCTTCTGATAAATTCCTGTATGGTATAAGTTTACCAAATATATTCTGTTGTTTGTAATCAAAAAGCTTGATTGATACAGAGCAGTGTGGTTCATTCCCCACTGGCCTGTCTCAGTGCCTGGGCTCTTCCCTTTGAGTTCCTAAAGCTTTTCTATGAGAATGCAATGTTAAACCTTGACAGCCAACATTGTCATATAATTCATTTATCAAATCTGTCGCAGAAATTATTCACTGTACCCTAGTGTCTATGTTCACCCTTTGTTGAAAATTGTGGCATAATTAATATACAATAAAATGTATAGATCCTAACGGTTCTGTTCCATGATTTTATAAAATTGTACATACCCTTAGGTAGCCACCACCAAAAACAAGATATAGAGCACGTCTGCCATCCTTGAAAGTGCCTTCATTCCTTTCTTGGCAATCCCTCCCACCCTAGAGGCAACCACTTTCTGGTCACTATCAACATAGATTAGTTTTGCCTGTTCTAGAGTTTTATTTAAGAATACAACATGTACTCTTTTGTGTCCCAGGTTTTCTGCTTAACACATATTTTAAGATATTTATTTGTTTGTAGGGCTGCATTATGATTTCTGTGGGCCCTAAGCACTTCATGAGCCCCTTCATTTTATACATACATGTACACACACACGCACATGCACACATTTATAGAATCAAAAATTATGTCTATGACTATATGGCTATAAAGATGAATCTGACAATATAATAAAACATGTTCCTCCACCTAAATGTTTATTTTCACAGGCCCCAGAACCGTGCCTACTGTGCCAAACGAGTAAATCAGCCTTGGTTGTTTCAAGTATCAGGTATTCATTCTTTTTATTATTGAGTAGCCTTCCAGTATTCCAGTATGAATATCCCACAACATGTTTAAACATTCTCCTCTTGATGGACATTTGGTTTGTTTCCATCTTTTGGTTATTATGAATAAGGCTCCTATGAACATTTTTGGACCAGTCTTTCTGCAGTCACATGTTTTCATTACTCTTGGATGCATTTTTTTTCTTGAGATGGGGTCCTGCTCTTGCCCAGGCTGGAGTGCCATGGCACAATCTTGGCTCGCGACAACCTCAACCTCCCAGGTTCAAGCTTTTCTACTGCCTCAGCCTCCTGAATAGTTGGGATTATAGGCATGCACCAACATGCCTGGCTAATTTTTGTATTTTTAGTAGAGTCGGGATTTTGCCATGTTGGCCAGTCTAGTATTGAACTCTTCACTTCAGGTGATCCGCCCACCTCGACCTCCCAAAGTGTTGGGATTATAGGCATAAGCCACCATGCCCAGCCACTCTTGGACATATGTTTTTATTACTATGATCAAATAATTCTCTAAGATAGATGTATCATTTTATATAACATTTCCACCCACTTGGTATCATCAGTCTTTTAGTTTTGACCAGGGTCAAATAGCTCCTTATCTCTCATCTCTCTTACTTTTTCTTTTTTTTTTTTTTTTTTTTTTTTATACAGGGTCTTTCTTTGTCACCCAGGCTGGAGTACAGTCACATTATCATGCCTTAACCTCCTGGGCTCAAGTGATCCTCCTGCCTCAGTCTCCTGAGTAGCTGTGACCACAGGTGTGCAACACCATGGCCAACTAATTTTTAAAATTTTTCTGTAGAGACAGGATCTTGCCATGTTGGCCAGGCAGGTCTTGAAATCCTGGCTTTAAGCCATACTCCTGCCTTGGCCTCCCAAACTACCGGGGTTACAGGTATGAGCCACCATGCCCATCCTTGCTTTTCTTTTAGCAATATGATTCATAGGTTTATTAGAACATGTGGCTGCTCATTAAGATTTTATATTTCCTAGTATCACTTGGTAGCTAGTATGACCACGTGACAATGATTTACCCAATGAGATGCAATCAGAGGTCATATGTGCAGATTTGAATCACATCTTTATACAGAAGTTACCTTTTTTCCCTTCACTTTCCCTTTCCTCTTTTCTTGAGGCCAGAATGTGAATGTACTGGTGAACCAGCTCTGACCATGAGGAGAAAGACACCCTATAGGATAGCAGAGCAAGGAGTCCTTGGATGATTTCATAGAACAGGACTGCCTACCCACCCTGGACTGTCTGCACACCTCTGGGCAGTAAGAGGAAAATAAACTTCTGTCATGTTGGAGCCACTGTAATTTTATTACAGCAGCTTAGCCAGCATTTTGCCTAATGTAAGATTCTTTTAGTTGATGTTGTCAACGGATATTTACTGATTATCTAATGTGAGCCAGATACTGTGCTAGGCACTATAGATTTTCTCAATATGAATCAGACACCAGCCAAACTCACTCTTATCTTGAAGGCAGTCATAAATACTTGGGAAGCTAAATAAAGTTAAGCAATGTTGTAAAACATCCCCCAAACTTTCATAGGGTAGCACATGCTGAATGCTAAAATGAGTGTACAGAAATAGAAGGAAACTCAGAGAAAAACAAGTCCATGCCTTTCCTTCTCTGACAGCTGGAACCTTCTTATCCAGGTGCTGAGATAATGTGACAAGACCTAGGCTACTAGGGCAACCAGGCCACAAAAATTCAGGGCAAAGGGGAAGGAGAAAGCATAGGAAAGGAGGGAAAGGGGACATAAGGAAATGGAGGTAGCATGGAAAGATCCTTGGCCAAAGACCTGCCTGCCATGTTCAGGTTTGCCTTTGATGAAGTCTCTTTATCTTGGCTCCATTTCCCTGTCTGTAAGGTGGGGACTGTTTCATTGCATTCATTTTGCTCCAAGGAACAGAGACTGACTCATGTTGACTTGAGTAAAGATGGTGAATATTCTAAGGCTACATATAACGTACAAGAGAGACAGAATCTCAGAGAAATTTCAAAACAGGATCTGCTGTAGGATGGGGCCTTATGGAGACTGGAACTGTATTTAGGTCAGATTTAGAATCCTCAGGATCAGGGATCCATACATCTTCACTTCAAAGTTATATATACATATATATTTTTGAGACCGAGTCTTGCTCTGTCGCCAGGAGCCAGGCTGGAGTGCAGTGGCACGATCTCGGCTCACTGCAACCTCCGCCTCCCAGGTTCAAGCAATTCTCCTGCCTTAGCCTCCCGAGTAGCTGGGACTACAGGTGCACGCCACCATGCCCAGCTAATTTTTGTATTTTCAGTAGAGACGGGGTTTCACCATGTTGGCCAGGATGGTCTCGATCTCTTGACCTCGTGATCCACCCGCCTCAGCCTCCCAAAGTGCTGGGATTACAGGCGTGAGCCACTGCGCCCGGCCAGAGTTATATTTTTAGTTATACTTTCATTAAGACTTTGTTTCAAAATGTTTGAAGCCCCATCTCAAAATGTCTTGAAAAAAAAAACAAAAAAGGAAATGTCCTGGCTGATGTAACTAAAGAATCAGTGTATACAGTAGTTTTGGGCGTGACCAGAATCAGGCAGTTAGCCAATGGGGCGGGACCCAATCCCTCTTCCAACCTTGGCTCTACTTTCCTTCATGTCGGTCTAACTCTCAGACCCTGCAAGATGACCCAAAGACTGTACTCTTCCTCATACTCTTCATTGTCTAGATTCAACCAGAAGCTAGAGGGAACTTATATTGTGCAGACCGATTTTCTTCAGGGCATACAGTCAGGTGGAGAAATAGGGGAGAATGGATGATTGAAGCTATCAAGTACATCCTCCTAGATTGAAACTATCAAGTACACCCTTTTAGACTCAAGAGCATAATTGCAAGCAGAAGTCTCCAGCTGCATCTCCTTAGTTCTGATTAAACCTCCTGACTGTCACTGCTGCTCTGGGAACGAAGCCGGGTGGGGCTCTCTCTCCCCACATGTCTGAGAGTAGGGGAGGAGGAAATGTCCCCAAGGAAAGTAGAGGTCACTATTACAGAAAAAAAAGAGAACAGATGTTAAATAGCATCTAAAGCGGCTACACTTGTTCCCCATGTATCCCATTTATTCATACATATGAATGCTGGATAATTTTTTTTTTTTAACAAAAAAGAGCTTTAAATAATTGTAGCATGACTAAGATATCTGGTTGGGCACATGAAATGTTGGATTTGGTAAAGGTAGGTGTCTGAAAGAAAATATTGTAATTTTTTGCTCTCACATAACAAATACCACCATGAATTGCATTCAACAGTTTAGGTAGCTGTTTTAGTATATCTATCATGTTCTTGACAGTGATTTTTTTCTTCTTCTGAAAGCTGTGGGGGTAAAGAGTCATTTGCACATGTACCCACATTTCTTGCCCCCATGCTAATTGTTTTTATTTTATAGATGGAGAAACTGAGTCACACATTTATTAAATATATTATTTAAGATTTTGGGATTAAACTTTGGTGCCACGACAAGAACCTGGATATCCAGATCAATGACAAAATCATGAGTAATACCTGTGTAATTCCAGAATCTTTTTCAGGAAAGCATAATTCTTCTCGTTTTTAGTGGATAGCACTGTATTTGTTGAATTCTTCAGGTTCCCTAGCACTCCTGGGTATGTCCTCTCACTGATCTATACCAAAGGAATAACCTATGTAAACTGTGGTAGGTAGAAGTATGGCTGGTTTTGAAGGGTGAAAAACCAATATGCTTGAAATGGAGGGATGCGAGCGTGGGGCAGCGGCAGGGGCCAGGGAGGGGAGACTAGAGAGGCGGGTAGGGACCAGCCTGTGAAGGACATCATAAGATACATTATCATTTACAATTATTGTTAAATTTTAGGTTTTAAAATTTAGCAAACTTGCTTTTATTAGATTTATTTTTATGGTTTTCTTCTATTTAAGGTTGTGAAATATTACCTTAATTACTATTAATACATTTATTAGTACCTGTTACTAGTAGTACATTTAATAAAGTTTAAAAAAGAGAGGAGGCCGGCGTGGTGGCTCACACCTGTAAACCCAGCACTTTGGAAGGCTGAGGCGGGCGAATCATCTGAGGTCATAAGTTCAACACTAGCCTGACCAACATGGAGAAACCCTGTCTCTACTAAAAATACAAAAAATTAGCCAGGCGTGGTGGTGCCTGCTTACAATCCCAGCTACTGGGGAGACTGAGGCAGGAGAATTGCCTGAACCTGGGAGGCGGAGGTTGCAATAAGCCAAGATTCTACCATTGCACTCCAGCCTGGGCAACAAGAGCAAAACGCTATCTCAAAAAAAAAAGAGGAAATTTTCATAAAATATTAATTACAGTTAACTGTATGGTAAGCATGGGATATGGTAAATTCATGAAAATAGTATCTGAAGGCGTAAAGTTTGGGAAACACTAGTATGTTGGGAATTTTCCTTTTTTCTTTCTTTTGTGAGACATGATCTTGCTCTGTCACCCAGGCTGGAGGGCAGTGACACAATCTTGGCTCATTGCAACCTCTGCCTCCCAGGTTTAAGCTCCCACCTCAGCCTCCCAAGTGGCTGGAACTACAGACACTTACCATCATGCCTGGCTATTTCGTTTTGTTTTGTTTTGTAGAAACAGGGTTTTGTCATATTGCCCAGGCTAGTCTCAAACTCCTGAGCTCAAGCGATCACCTGTGTCAGCCTCCCAAGTGCTAGAATTACAGGCGCATTTTTCATTTGCCCCTCCAGATCCACTTTCCACTCTCTGTATCCTTTTTTGTGACTCCATAGCTGACCTCTAAGGCCTGCATCACCCAGTCTACCTTATCGTCCTTGACCTACCACTTACCTTGATGATAAGGGTCACCAGCAGGAAATTGAAGCAGGGAGGAGTATGAGGTTAGGGTCTTTACTCCCCTTAATCCTTGCTGTGAGATTGCTATTCCTCGACCCAAGGGCACCACCTCCTCACCTCAACCCTTTAGACCTAGGAGTAGAAATGGCTCCTTGCTGCTGCTAGCATTGGGACAACGGTACTAATGCTGCTAGCATTAGTACCATTCCTTGTTGGGTTTTCTTTAACCCTCCCTGATTCCTTGTAAATCATCTTTCACTAAATTCTCCCTCAGTTACTCCATTGGAACATGTTCTCTGTTTCTTGTTAGGGCCCAAACTGATACACATGATGTGGTGGAAAGCAACTTTGCAGTGAGACAGAAGTAGATCCGAATCCTGGCCATCCACTTAGTAACTGTGTGACCTTAATCAAGTCTAACTAGATACGCACAGTATTTATCAAGACAGAAAGACTCTACTTTGTGAAGTCAGCCACCACATCTCTCTCACTGCTATAGCCCCAGCTTTGAGGCAGTGTTTGGCGCTTAGTAGGTGCTCAAGAAAAATGTCTGCATGGGTAGATTTCACCATACCTTCTACACGAGACCTAGGAAAGTAAGAGGTCAACTAGTCGAACATACTTTATGGATGACACCCAAGAATGTAGCAAGACTTGTGCAAGTAGTGGGTCTTAGACATGCTCTTTAACACAAGCAACAAAAGGAAGAGTTGAGGCCAGTTAAAAAAACTAGAAAACATGTCAAGGAACCACTGGCAAAGAGTGCCCTGCCCACCCCACCACCATGTCCAGATCTCATCTCCTCCCTCAGTATCACTCCACCTCAAAAGCCAGTTCCCTTCTGAAGGGGAGTTGTGTTGACAGGGCGTGTCTTCTTTTTGATAAGGAAGCAACATAAGCGAAAGCACACAGGAGACCTAGGGTCCCAGGGAGGAGATGGTGAAGGAACAACCAGATGGGCAGAGGGTCGCAAGACCAGGACTGGGTTAGCAGGGAAGCCACAGATGTCATGGTCCCTGGAAGTCAAAAAGAGGTAATGAGCTGGTGTATTAATTTCCTAAGGCTGCTGTAACAAATGACCACACACTGGGTGACTTACAACAACAGAAACTTATTCTCTCAGAAGTCTGAAATCGAAGTGTCAGCAGGACCATGTTCCCTCTGCAGGTTATAGGGAAGAAGGCTCCCTTGCCTCTTCCTGCTTCTGGTGGCTCCAGGCGTTCCTTGGGTTGCGGCTGTAAAACTCCCATCTTTGCCTCTGTCTTTGTGTGGTCTTTTCTTCTAGTGTCTGTGTCTTCTGTCTTTTATAAGGACACTTGTCATTGGATTTAGGGCCTGCCCAGATAATCCAGGATGACCTCATATGAAGATCCTCAACTACATCTACAAAGACCCTTTTTCCAAATAAGGTCATGCTCCCAGGTTCCAGAGGTTAGGATGAGGACATGTCTTTTTAGGGGCCACCATTCAACCCACTACAGATGGTGATATGGTTTGGCTGTGTCCTCACCCAAATCTCATCTGAACTGTAGTTCCCATATCCCCACATGTTGTTGGAGGGACCCTGTGGAAGGTAATTGAATCATGGGGGCAGTTTCCCCCATGCTATTCTTGTGATAGTAAGTTCTCAGGAGGTCTCATGATTTTATAAGGGGCTTCCCTCTTTGCTCAGCTCTCATTCTTCTCTCTCCTGCCATTGTGTGAAGAAGGATGTGTTTGCTTCCCCTTCCACCATGATTGTAAGTTTCCTGAGGCCTCCTCAGCCATGCTGGACTGTGAGTCAATTAAATCTCTTTCCTTTATACATTACCCAGTCTTGAGTATGTCTATTAGCAGCATGAGACTGGACTAATACAGTTGGTAAACAGGACAAATATTGGTCAGTTTTAAACAACAGAGTTACTTAATGAACTCTGCACTTAATGGTTAAAGATTAAGCTGAAGGTAGTGTTCAGGGAAGAGATAAAGACAGGAGAGAGCTTCTAGTGAAAGCTCCTGGCAAAGTAACCTATGGGATGAAAATATAGACCACAGTAGCCACTGCAGGAAAAAGGAGGAAGTAATGTATTTGAAGACCTTATGATTATTATTTTTTAAATCAATCTTGTTCTCTGCAACAACATGGAAAGAGCACAAGTTTTTGAGTTATATGACCCAGGTATATGCCCCAGTTTGAACACTGATTAGCTATGTACATTTGATCAATCCCTTAGTTTTAGTCTCCTTATCTATAAGTTGAAGGTAATGGCAAAATGTGCTTATTGCATAGGTTGGTAGCAAAGTTTAAATTAGATGCCACACAGCACTGGTAGTATGCTGTGGCAATATATCACATGGCCACATGGCAGTGATTTGCAATTCTGACTACACATGGACATTCCTTGAAGCTTTAGAAAAATAAAGATGCCTGAGTTTGCCCTAGACCTACTGAATCAGGAACAGCAGTTTTCAAAGGTCCTCAAGTCATACTGCTGCCCAGTTAAAGGAGAAATTCACTGTGGAAGGACACGGTATTAGAATATAGTATCCACAAAGAGAATGAACATAGATTTCACCTTACAAAGACCATATAGTGGCCTGAAGCAAACTGGGCTTCAACTTTTCTCCTTAAAAAAAAAAAACTGATGAACATCCTTATAAATCAGGAATTAAGATGATCATGGATAAGGGAGCTGAGGCACCAAGAGGTGAAGTGGCTCATCACAAGTCACCAAGTTAGAAAGTAGGAGAGCCAGCATTTGAATTGCAGTGCTCTGGCTTAAACAACTACACCAAACAGAGTCTCTTAAAGCTATAGTGTCTCTCAAAGCAAGTAACCTCACCAAACCTCAGTTTCCTCATCTGTAACATGAGGATTATAACATTACTTACTTAGTAGGAGACTTGTGAACATTAAATCAGACATGAGATGTGACTCACTTAGTGTATTTAGTACATATTAAACACTAAAAGGAAGTCAGCCATTATTATTTATAATTTTAATATTAACACTAGTTATTCAGTTTCATGTAAATATAATGCAAATTCTAGTTTAAGTCTAACTAAGAATTTGAAATATCCAAGCCTGTTTATCCAGCCACTGGGACAGGATACCCAAAGTCTACTGGGTGGGGTCTGAGGAGCTTCTTGGGAGATAATGCATCCAAAGTAAAGAAAGATCCAGGCACTACAGTTTTCACCCCATAAGAAAGATGTAGCCACCAAAAAGGAGGGTGATTCCAAAACAAGAAGGATTTGTTACTTAATTACATTTGCTTCCTGAGCCTCCGCTAGTTTCCCACAGCCTCATGTAACAGTCCTGTGGTGCACACACATGGTGAACCTGAAAAACCACAAGGCTTGTTTTACTAAGGAATGAACAGAGAGCTGTGCAAGACATTGAAGAACAAGTAGCACTGCTTGGAGGCGGCCTTTAAATAAAGGAAACGTGGGGGGAGAATGGCTATATTTTATTCTTCCCAAGGGAATTTCCTGCAGTTTTAACTCCTCAAGGAATTCGGAAGCTTGGCCTCAGAAAGGAGGAAGAGGGTAGATGGAGAAGGGGATGGAGAGAGAAAGAGAGAGAAAATACAATGAGAACAGTCTTATCAAATATCACAGACAGGGAGTCATACTTTCAAAAACCACATATATGCATTTCATAGATTGTGTCAGTCTTCAGGAGCAGGAGCTGAAGGGACTGTGGATAAGGAAAATTTCAGCCTAGGAAGATTAGGAAAACCCAGGTTAAAGGACATTTTACAATTATTGACATAAGCACTGATTAGAGTAGCATGCAAAGAAGAAAAACAAGTTTAATCTATAAAGATTTGTGTGTACAACACGGAACATAAATCCAGATCCACTTTCACGGACCTGCACTCCTGGAAGCATCAGCAATCTTGACAGTTGCAGCTAGAAAGCACAAGAGGGCGCCAGAGAAGGTGGAAAGGTTTTATTTTCCTGGGTACCATTCGGTGTTGGAAAATCCTCGTGGATCTATTTTTTTCCTTTTTTTACCATTAATTCTAGTTAACTCCTTTGATTTTTATTTATAAGGACGCCTACTATTAGTTCTCTTGACTTTTTAAAAAAATGGAATGACTATGAGTGCAAGTTTATTGGCTAATATTTTATTATGAACGTAAGTTTATAGGCTAATAAAATATTGCCAAGTTGGGGGATGGGATAGTTCACAAGTGAAAAAGCTAAAATAAGTAAGCAGTTTTGGAGAATGCAGTAGGGAAAGAAGTTGCTAGTGATGGATTAATTAGATAAATTAACACTTACTGGTTGTGTGCCCAGTTGTGTGTTAAATGCTATGGGTAGAAAGATAAATGCACCCACAAATTTTCATTGACACATCAGATGTTAAAATTTCATAATACTTTATTTTTCCCTATTTGAAACTCTCCTTATCCTCTTCACCTCTTCATCCATTAATCTCTTCAGAGGAAGTGTCTGTAATAGTTAAGCACAAAGGCTTTGGAGTGACAGCTGAGTTCAGTTCCCAGTTCTTTCACTTTCTGGTGATTAACTTCCTTGTGCTCTACTTTCCCCATCTGTAAAATGGGATGATAACAGTACCAACCTCCTTGGGTAGTAGGAAGATTAAATGAGATAATCCAGGTAAAGTGTTTGGAATTGTGTGATATTTAAGAGTATAGTCTCTATTAATTTTTTCTTTGAGATCGTCTCACTCTATGGTCCAGGTTGGAGTGCAGTGGCTCCATCTCAGCTCACTGCAACCTCTGCCTCCTGGGTTCAAGCGATTCTCCTGCCTCATCCTCCAAGTAACTGGGATTACTTGGCGTGTGTCACCACCCATGGCTAATTTTTGTATTTTTAGTACAGACGGGATTTCACCATGTTCGCCAGGGTGGTCTTGAACTCCTACCTCAAGTGATCCACCTGCCTCAGCCTCCCAAAGTGCTGGGATTACAGGTGTGAGCCATCGTGCCTGGCCTTTTTTTTCTTTTCTTTTCTTTTTCTCAAGACGCGGTATCGCTCTGTTGCCCAGGCTGGAGTGCAGTTGTTTGATCATGGCTCACTACAGCCTCAACTGCCCAGGTTCAAGGGACCCTCCCACCTTAGCCTCTGGTGTAGCTGGGACTATAGACAGCACAGCCACTCCCAGCTAATTTTTTTTTTTTTTTTTTTAATAGAGACAGGCTCTCACTATGTTGCCCTGGCTGGTCTGAAACTCCTGGATTCAAGCAATCCTCCCACCTTGGCCCTTCCAAACTGCTGGGATTACAGGCGTGAGCCACTGCGCCTGGCCCACTGTTAGTTCTTGTTTAGGTACTACCCATTCTTAGGATTCCAGCTGCAATCATAAATCCAAACAACCACAGAGTTGGAAAGGAAATAATATCTAATTTAACTCTCTCATCTTATAAGTGAGAAAATGAAAGTTTGCCACTTCCAACTGTGTAAGATGGAGAAGTTCTTAACATTTCCAACCCTGTAAAAGGGAATAAAGAGCCTCAACAGCCTCTTGAAGCTGTTGAGAGAATTAAATGAGGTAATGTACATGAAGTTATCAATATCATACAAAGTCAGTGCTCAGTTCTTCCATACTAGGGTGTGGTAAACAAAACAAAACAAAACAAAACAAACAAAAAAACACAATACACTCCAGCCAACTACAAACCCAAGGCTTTCAAGAAAAGATGGCCAAGTAGTTTCAGATTTTACAATCATCCTTCTCACTAAACCAAACGAATGACACCCGGAAAGACTATACTGGCAGTACTCACACAAAGGAAGGGCACCCACTCGTACCTCAAACTTCCAGGTGGCAGCTGGAGACCACAGAGCCTGGAAATCAAAACACAGCCTAGATTCTTCCCTTCTAGGGAGGAAGAAGAGTCTAGAGACTGTAAGGGAGTCAGCCAGGAGGAAAAGACATGGAACGTCACTTGAGGCTAAAAGTTCCTCTCAGCAATGACATAAGAAGAAGAGCTGAGCTAAGAAACACATTTTCCCCCCAGTTTAAAAGAAAGTTGGGGAGAAGGGTTGAGGAATGAATGCCCTATTCAATCATCTCAGATTGTGAGCAGAAGCTTGGGCGGGTGTGGGCAAACATCCCACTAGAAAGCAAACTATAGATAGGAGTTGCATCTGTTTGGTTCACTACTATATTCCTGCCACTAGAGTAGTGTCTGGCACTTAGTGGACGCTCAATAAATATTGAGTAAATATATTGAAACACTCCTTATAGTAGGGAAAAGTGCAAACATATTTTTGAAACTTGGGGAATGTAAAAATAAATTTTTATGAAATTATATGTGTTTTCTTAAAAATTCATGCAAATTTGTGCCCTGTCATCTATTAGTGTTTATTTTTACATAAATTAGTGGACACTTCTAGTGGACAGCTGTACTTTTTTACCCAGCATCAATTAATATTTCCTTTGTGACCCATCCCTTCCCATTCCCCGTCCCGCAGGTGCTTCTAGCAGCAATTCTACCTTCAATTCTAAGGTTGGGCCTGTGATTCGCTTTAAGCCAATCTGAATATTTCCTTCCCCAACACAAGTGATTGTTTTAGAGTTAGGCACATTACTCAATCAGACCTCACGTGACATAATTCCTGAATCTGGCTGTGACTATTAAAAGAGATGCACTGTCTTCCCTACTAGACGTGGAGCTGTGAGGATATTTGTCTACGCAGGGGAGGAAAACCATCTTTTCCTTCTATCCTTCTGAGTTCTTAGCGGAAGCCCCTACAACCAATGACAGATTAAGAAGAGAAAATCGTATGAATGTATTTAATCTGTTTTATGTGACATGGAAGGCTTCATTAGAAAATAAAGACACCAAAAGGTGGTTAAACTTAAGCGTTTTTATGCTACATCTGATAAAGAATGGAAAGTCATAAAATAATGTGATAGAACAAAGGGTATGAGCTAAGGGCAATACACTGAGGGAAACTTAGCAAGCCCTAGTTCAGATTCCCTCAGTATCCCTCTGTCTTCAGAGATAAGAATGTTCCATTCCACCAGACATAAGGAGGGCACCTCTTACCTGAGGGTCTTATGAGCTACTTTAGGGGATAAAGATGGGAAGATCAGAGTTCTTCCTACCAGCTGGCAAATTCCTTCAACTTAAAATGTTAAATATGCCAAAGATGCCATATGTTGGAGTAGCATGTTCTCAACCCCATCTTTCTCCCATCTGAAACTTCCGCAAGAAGTTTTACAGTCCAGAAACTGAGCTTGTAAATTGTACCATAACACATTGAACCAGTCTTTCAGTCCTGGCAGTAGGCCAGTCCAGTTAAACAGTTCTTTCTCAATTCAGGAGCAGGTGGTTTAGATGGGAGTAGATGCCCATCTAAGTTAGGCCTCTATATGGTACAAGCAGTTAGGTATTTGAGAAGAGGTATTTCTATGAAAACAAAAGAAAAGCAAAGATTAATAGTTGGAAGTTATAAACTTAGTTTTTGAGTCCAGTGGTCAACTGGTCAAAAAGATTTCTAGATTTGACCTTGAAGCATCTTTAAATGGTAGAGTGAGGACAGGTAGTGGGAATCTGGTAGATTTTCCTGCTTTGCAGTTTGAACGGCTCTGGTGATGTCACTGGGTGTTCCAGTGAACTTTCTGAGTGGCCCACACAGCAACAGACCCAAAAGTTGCCTATATATGAACAGTTGTGGTGATTTCTCTGAAGTTTATATCAACTTGTCCAGCTTCAGTTTGTAGGACGTTTTTTAGATAGTCCCGATAAGAGTATGAGCAGTCAGTTTAGGCGTAGTGGCTCACACCTGTAATCCCAGCACTTTGGGAGGCCGAAGCAGGCAGATAACCTGAGGTTGGGAGTTTGAGACCAACCTGACCAACATGGAGAAACTCCGTCTACACTAAAAATACAAAATTAGCTGGGCTTGGTGGCAGGCACCTGTAATCCCAGCTACTCAGAGGCTGAGGAAGGATAATCACTTGAACCCAGGAGGTGGAGGTTGCGGTAAGCCGAGATTGCACCATTGAACTCCAGCCTGGGCAACAAGAGCAAAAAAAAAGAAAAATAAAAGGGAATATGAGGAGTCAAGTTTTAGCTCTTAGTGGTGCTGTGTCAGGAGGCTCACAGAAAAATGGGAAACATTAATTTGAAGAGTTGTAGACAGATATTGGAGGAAACGAGAAGATTTAGGACTCAGTTTATGGGTAGATAACAAACCTTAAAGACAGTGAACAAGACTAAAATGGAATACCCACAAAGCTGTGCTACAGCCTTCCATTGAAACATAATATTTCTCTCTACAGTCACCTCCATTTCTATAAAAGATGATCAAAGTAAAACTAGTTTGTTTGCAAAAGAAGCCTAGTCTCATGAAACTTGGTCTGATTGTTGATATCACTACAGCAAGAATAGTGATTGACCACATAGGTCCCTTTCTTTCAGTTCGCTTTGCTAAAACTTTTCATAAAAAAATCTCAGATCAGACTTTTAAAAAGCCTCTTGAGGCTAGGAAGCCATGCCAGAAACTTGCCATCAGACCTTGCCTGCAATCTCTGTAGATTTGGGCGAATTCCTATTTTCTTAAGGTTCTCCCAAGATCATGAAGTTCCTGGGCCTGCAAGAACTGAAAAGACAACATGAAGCACAGGAAATTATTTTGATAAGACACGAATCTTTGTTTTCTAGGCAGGTTATTTAAAAGGTAAAGAAAAGCCATTTTATGATTTTATAATTTCTTTTTAAGAGCAGACCAACAATCCAAAAAACTGCCATTTTAATGTTGCATCATAAATTTAGGACACTAAAATTTCTTTTTTTCCCTTCCTCCCTCTCTCTCTCCCTCCCTTCCTTCCTCTCTCTCTCTTTCTTTCTTTTCTCTCTTTTTTTTTTTTTTGAGACAGGGTCTTGCTCTATTGCCCAGCCTGGAATGCAATGGCCCGATCACTGCTAACTGCAACCTCAACCTTCAGGGCTCAAGTGAATCTCCCACTTCAGCCTCTTGAATAGGAATGCACCACTATACTTGGCTAATTTTTTTTACTTTTTATTTTGTAGAGACAGGTTTTTGCTATATTGACCAGGCTGGTCTCAAACGCCTCGCCTCAAGTGATCCTCCCACCTCAGCCTCCCAGAATGCTGAGATTACAGAAGTGAGCCACCATGCCAGCCTCATCTCACATTTCTTATAGGTGTATGCTGTTTCCTCATAGTACAATTTCTCATATTTATTAGCAGACTCAAATATACTTAGATTCTCTATACTGTATAAAAACAAGATGCCAGAAGTATACAAACTTAAACTTATATTCAGCAATTAGTGTTTTGATATTTTATCTTATTTGGAAATGATTTAGATATTCAATGAATATTTATAACTCAACTTACTAAAGCTTTAAGGTTTCAAATTACCAAAAAGAGTGGAAACTATTTTTAAGTAGACACATTATAAACCATAATTATTGTTGAAAAGTTCATTTACAAACTTTTATCCCGCTTACATTAACTCACTTGTTTTTAATAATTATGCTTGAATTGCTTGTGAAAATTTCGTGAGATAGTAAACAAAGCTAGCCATCATCTCAAGTTATTTTTTGGTTTTGCTGACAAATCAGACAAATATCAAAAATATCACACAAGCAAAGAACCGAAAAAGTTAAACATATGGCTTTTTTTTTTTTACTGCTGTACTTGACATACATCAAACAATTCATTTTTATTGTACCTTTTATTCCGAGGTTGGATTTATAGTCTTATAATCTTAACTAATCTAGTAAAGATAACTAAAGCCTGTTTGACTAGTAAAGCTCCGTAGAAAATATGTCTGCATTATATTTAATGCTGACAACTCTAAAGGCATATTTATTTATTTTCTTTAACTAAACCAACAATATTATTATTTACCAAAGATTACTCAAAGCATATAAACTTGAAAATGATTTGGGTTAGTTCTTATAGTTCTGAGAGAATACATAATTTATATGAGTGTTTTTTAAAGCTGATTAAATAGAGTTATTTTATACATTAATTTTGGAAATAGCATTCGGAGCTAGAAAAATATCACATGTACATAACATTACATGCTAGACATATACATACACATGTAAACATATGTACAGATACAAAAAGATCTTACCATTTTCATTCTAAATCTTAGCCATGAGCTAGATATAAACACAGAAACACAAAATTCACCAATTTACCAAAGAGTTGATTCTCATTTTTGTCTTATTTTTGTAATGCAAATTATGTTTTTGGCAGATGGAATAAGTTAAGGTTACCTACACAATGATGGCTAAAGGAATTTATTTTATTTTATTTTATTTTACCTTAACTTCCAGGATACGTGTACAGAACATGCAGGTTTGTTACATAGGTACATGTGTGCCATGGTGGTTTGTGGCACCTATTGACCCATCTTCTAGGTTCCCTCCTCTTGCCCCCCACCCCTCAACAGGTCCTGGTTTGTGTTGTTTCCCTCCCTGTGTCCATGTGTTCTCATTGTTAAACTCCCACTTACGAGTGAGAACATGCAGTGTTTGGTTTTGTGTTTCTGTGTTAGTTTGCTGAGGATGATGGCTTCCAGCTCCAACCATGTCCCTGCAAAGGACATGATCTCATTCCTTTTTATGGCTGCATAGTATTCCATGGTGTATGTATACCGCATTTTCTTTATCAAGTCTATCATTGATGGGCATTTGGGTTGGTTCCATGCCTTTGCTATTGTAAATAGAGCTGCAGTAAACATACATGTGGATGTGTCTTTACAGCAGAGTGATTTATATTCCTTTGGATATATACCCAGTAATGGGATTGCTGGGTCAAATAGTATTTCTTGTTCTAGATCCTTGAGGAATCGCCACACTGTCTTCCACAATGGTTGAACTAATTTACATTCCCTCCAACAGTGTAAAAGAGTTCCTATTTCTCCACAGCCTTGCCAGCATCCATAATTTCTTGACTTTTTAATAATCACCATTCTCACTGGCATGAGATGGTATCCCATTGTTGTTTTGATTTGCATTTCTCTAATGATCAGTGACGTTGGGCTTTTTTTCATATGCTTCTTGGCCACATAAATGTTTTCTTTTGAGAAGTATCTGTTCATATCCTTTACCCACTTTCTCATGGGGTTGTTTGTTTCTTGTAAATTTGTTTAAGTTTCTTGTAGATTCTGGGTATTAGACCTTTGTCGGATGGGTAAATTGCAAAATTTTTCTCCCATTCTGTAAGTTGCCTGTTCACTCTGATGATAGTTTCTTTTGCTGTGCAGAAGCTCTTAAGTTTAATTAGATTTCATTTGCCAATTTTGGCTTTTGTTGCAATTGTTTTTGGCATTTTCATCATGAAGTCTTTGCCCATGCCTATGTCCTGAATGGTATTGCCTAGGTTTTTTTCTAGGGTTTTTATGGTTTTGGGTTTTACATTTAAGTCTTTAATCCATCTCAAGTTAATTTTTGTGAAAGGTATAAAGAAGGGGTCCAGTTCCAGTTTTCTGCATATGGCTAGCCAGTTTTCCCAGGACCATCTATTGAATAAGAAATCCTTTCTCCATTGCTGGTTTTTGTCAGATTTGTTGAAGATCAGATGGTTGTATATGTGTGGTGTTATTTCTGAGGTCTCTGTTCTGTTCCATTAATCTATATCTCGGTTTTGGTACCAGGACCATGCTGTTTTGGTTACTGTAGCCTTGTAGTATAGCTTGATGTCAGGTAGTGTGATGCCTCCAGCTTCATTCTTTTGGCTTAGGATTGTCTTGGCTATATGGGCTCTTCTTTACTTCCATATGAACTTTAAAGTAGTTTTCTCTAATTCTGTGAAGAATGTCAATGGTAGTTTGGTGGGAATAGCATTGAATCTATAAATTACTTTGGGCAGTATGGCCATTTTCATGATATTAATTCTTCCTTTCCATAAGGATGGAGTATTTTTCCATTAGTTTGAGTCTTATTTCCTTGAGCAGTGGTTTGTAGTTCTCCTTGAAGAGGTCCTTCTCATCCCCTGTTAGCTGTATTCCTAGGTATTTTATTCTATTTGTAGCAATTGTGAATGATAGTTCATTCATGATTTGGCTCTCTGCTCATCTACTGTTGGTATATAGGAATGCTTGTGATTTTTGCACATGGATATTGAGACTGGGACTTTGCTGAAGTTACTTATCAGCTTAAAGAGTTTTGGGGCTGAGATGATAGGGTTTTCTAAATATAGAATCAGTCATCTGCAAACAGAGACAATTTAACTTCCTCTATTCTTATTTGAATACCTTTTATTTCTTTCTCTTGCCTTATTGCTCTGGCCAGAACTTCCAATACTATGTTGAGTAGGAGTGGTGAGAGAGGGCATCCTTGTCTTGTACCAGTTTTCAAAGGAATGCTTCCAGCTTTTGCCCATTCAATATGATATTGGCTGTGGTTTTGTCACAAATAGCTCTTATTATTTTGAGATATGTTCCATCAATACCTAGTTTATTGAGAGTTTTTAAAATGAAAGGATGTTGAATTTTGTCAAAGGCCTTTTCTGTATCTATTGAGATAATCATGTGGTTTTTTTCATTGGTTCTTTTTATGTGATAGATTACATTTATTGATTTACGTACGTTCAACCAGCCTTGCATCCCAGGAATGAAGCTGACTTGATTGTGGTGGATAAGGTTTTTCATGTGCTGCTGGATTTGGTTTGCCAGTATTACATTGAGGATTTTCACATTGATGTTCATCAGGGATATTGGCCTGAAGTTTTCTTTTTTTGCTGTGTCTCTGCCAGGTTTAGGTATCAGGATGATGCTGGCTTTACAAAATGAGTTATGGAGGGGTCCCTCCTTTTCAATTGTTTAGAATAGTTTCAGAAGGAATGGTACTAGGTCCTCTTTGTGCCTCTGGTAGAATTTGGCTGTAAATTTGTCTGGTCCTGGGCTTTTTTTTTTTTTTTTGCTTGGTAGGTTATTAATTACTGCCTCAATTTCAGAACTTGTTATTAGTCTATTCAGGGATTCAACTTCTTCCTGGTTCAGTCTTGGGAGGGTGTATGTGTCCAGGAATTTATCCATTTCTTGTAGATTTTCTAGTTTATTCACATAGAGGTATTTATAGTAATCTTTGATGGTAGTCTCTGTTTCTGTGGGATAAATGGTGATATCCCCTTTATAATTTTTTACTTTGTCTATTTGATTCTTCTCTCTTGTCTTCTTGATTAGTCTAGCTAGCAGTCTATCCAATTAGTTAATATTTTCAAAAAAACAGCTGCTGGATTCATTGGTTTTGTGGAGGGTTTTCATGTCTCTATCTTCTTCAATTCTGCTCCGATCTTAGCTTTTGGATTTATTCGCCCTTGCTTCTCTAGCTCTTTTAATTGTCATGTTAAGGTGTCGATTTGAGATCCTTCTAGCTTTCTGATGTGGGCATTCAAAGCTATTAATTTCACACTTAACACTGCTTTAGCTGTGTCCCAAAGATTCTGGTACATTGTCTCTTGTTCCCATTGGTTTCAAAGAACTTCTCGATTTCTGCCTTACTTTCATTATTTACTCAGGAGTCATATTGTTCAATTTCCATGTAATTGTGTGGTTTTGAGTGAGTTTCTTAATCCTGAGTTCAATTTGATTGCACTGTGGTCTGAGAGACTGTTATAATTTCAGTTATTTTGCATTTGCTGCAGGGTGTTTTACTTCCAATTATGTGGTCAATTTTAGAATAAGTGCCATGTGGCACTGAGAAGAATGTATATTCTGTTGATTTGGGGTAGAGAGTTCTGTAGATGTCTATTAGGTCCATTTGTTCCTGAGTTAAAGTCCTGAATATCCTTTTTCTGTCTCATTGATCTGTCTAATACTGACAGTGGGGTGTTAAAGTCTCCCACTACTATTGTGTAGGAGTCTAAGTCTCTTTGTAGGTCTCTAAGAACTTGTCTTATGAATCTGGGTGCTCCTGTATTGGGTGACTATATATTCAGGATAGTTAGCTCTTCGTGTTGAATTGATCCCTTTACCATTATGTAATGCCCTCCTTTGTCTTTTTTGATCTTTGTTTGTTTAAAGTCTGTTTTGCTGGACACTAGGATTGCAACCCCTGCTTTTTTTTTTTTTTTTTTTTTTTTTTTTTCCCTTTTCATTTGCTTGGTAAATTTTCCTCCATCCCTTTATTTTGAGCCAGTGTGTGTCTTTGCACATGAGATGGGTGGGTCTCCTGAATTCAGTATACCAATGGGTTTTGACTCGTTATCCAATTTGCCAGTCTGTGTCTTTTAATTGGGGCATTTAGCCCATTTACATTTAAGGTTAGTATTGTTATGTGTGAATTTGATCTTGTCATCATGATGCTATCTGGTAATTTGCACACTAGTTGATGCAGGTTCTTCATAGTATCATTGGTCTTTATATTTTGGTGTGTTTTGCAGTGGTTGTACCGGTTTTTCCTTTCCATATTTAGTGCTTCCTTCAGGAGCTCCTGCAAGGCAGGCCTAGTGGTGATGAAATCCCTCCACATTTGCTTGTCTAGAAAGGATTTTATTTCTCCTTTGCTTATGAAGCTTTGTTTGGCTGGCTATGAAATTCTGGATTGAAAATTCCTTTCTTTAAGAATGTTGAATATTGGCCCCTACTCTTTCTGACTTGTAGGGCTTCTGTTGAGAGGTCTGCTGGTAGTATAATGGGCTTATTGTAGGTGACCTGGCTTTTCTCTCTGGCTGCCCTTAACATTTTTTTCTTCATTTTGTCCTTGGAGAATCTGCTGCTTATGTGTCTTGGGGTTGATCTTCTCATGGAGTATCTGAATGGTGTTCTCTGTATTTCCTGAATTTGAAGACTGGCCTGTCTTGCTACATTGGGGAAGTTCTCTTGGATAATATCTTGAAGTGTGTTTTCCAGCTTGTTTTCATTCTCCTGCCTCCTTCAGGTACTTCAATCAATCGTGGGTTCAGTCTTTCTACATAGTCCCATATTTCTTGGAGGCTTTGTTTGTTCCTTTTCATTTTTTCTCTAATCTTGCCTGCATGCCTTATTTCAGCAAGGTGGTCTTCAAACTCTGACATCCTTTTTTCCACTTGGTTGATTTGGCTATTGATACTTGTGTATGCTTCATGAAGTTCTCATGCTGTGTTTTTCAGCTCCATCAGGTCATTTGTGTTTCTCTCTAAACTGGTTATTCTAGTTAGAAGCTCCTCTAACCTTTTATCAAAGTTCTTAGCTTCTTTGCATTGGGTTACCACATGCGCCTTTAGCTCAGCAGAGTTTTTTTTATTACCCAC
Organism: Cacajao melanocephalus; assembly: GCA_963573385.1. NCBI lineage: Eukaryota > Metazoa > Chordata > Mammalia > Primates > Pitheciidae > Cacajao > Cacajao melanocephalus. Next base: position 39,293 of record CAUYLG010034858.1, on the reverse strand, counting down.
CTTCTGAAGCCTACTTCTGTCAACTCATCCATCTCATCCTCTGCCCAGTTCTGCGCCCTTGCTGGAGAGGCATTGCAACCATTTGGAGAAGAAGAGGCACTCTGGCCTTTTGGTTTTTCAGTGTTTTTTCATTGATTCTTTCTCATCTTCATGAGTTTGTCTAGTTTTGATCTTTCAGGATGCTGACCCCTAGATGGGGTTTTTGTGGGGACTTTTTTTGTTGTTGATGAGGCTGTTGTTGTTGCTTTCTGCTTGTTTGTTTTCCTTTCAGTGGTCAGTTCTCTCTTCTGTAGGGCTGCTGCAGTTTGCTGGGGGTTCACTTCAGGTCTTATTCATTTGGTTTGCTCCCATGCCTGGAGATGTCACTCAAGGAGGCTGGAGAACAGCAAAGATGGGTACCTACTCCTTCCTTTGGGATCGTTAACCTTGAGAGGTACCAACCTAATGCCAATAGGATCGCTCCTATATAGGGTGTCTGACAACCCCTGCTGGAATGTCTTATCCAGTTGGGTGGCACGGGGCACAGAACCCTTTCAATGAAGCACTTTGTCCCTTGGTGGAGGGAGTGTGCTTCCCTAGGGGGAAACCCACTTGTCTGGGCTGCCTGAATTCCTCAGAACTAGCAGGAGGAAAGGTTAAGTCTGCTGGTCTGCAGAGACTGTGGCTACCCCTCCCCATAGAGGCTCAGGCCTAGGGAGATCAGAGCTCTGTCCCTGAGCCCCTAGCTGAAGTTGCTGGAATTCCTGCAGGGAGGACCTACCCAGTGAGGAGGAATGGGTCCAGTTGCTGGTGCAGGATTCGCACACTATTATGGTTTTTTTCAATGGTGACCTCCTATCGCTACTGCTGCTAGTTGACCATCTTGCCCTCCCCCCAGGAATTGTTTTAACTAATATTTGTGGAAAAATATTTTTAAATTCTCATTTTCCCTGACATGTAATCTTATGCAGGCTGTGAACTACATTCTAGGCAAGTGACTAGGAGACATCTAGCAGTTCTCTCTCTCTCTCTCTGTCTGTGTGTGTGTGTGTGTGTGTGTGTGTGTGTGTGTCAACAGACAGAATCTACTGTGTTGCCCAAGCCTGTCTTGAACTCCTGCCCTCAAGCCATCCTCCCACCTCAGCCTCCTAAGTAGCTGGAATTTCAGGCACATGTCACCACACCTGGCTCTATCTCGATGTTTTCAAAGCACATCTGAATGGATAAAATATTCAGACTACTTTCAATTAGCCTTTTTCCTTTTCAGCCTCAGGTACTTGCTTTTGGGAGCCCTCGAGTCTCTTGAGAGCAGTGGAGCTGAAGGTTCAAGTGACTGAGGGGCTGGAGTGGAAAAAGGTCTGACCGGGATGGACAGAAGAGTGGAGGAGGTAGGAGCGTGAAGGGGGACATATCAAAGGATTCAGGAAACTGAATGGAAGATTGAAGGTGGTGAAAGGATGAAGGAAGAACAGAAGCAAAGGGAAGGAAGAACTCTGAGAGGTCAGTTTTGGGAGATCTTAAGTTTCCCCAAGAAGCCAGTGGAGTTCCAAACTATCCTCAGCAAAACTGTGCCAACAAGAAGGAGGCGGACATATAGTCAGCAGGGGCTTGAGAAGAGGATTTCAGTCAACTGAGAAGTTCCCATGGGAGGAACTAAACTCAAGTGATCCACCCACCTTGGCATCCCAAAGTGCTGGGATAACAGGAGTGCGCCACTGCGACTGGCCAAACCTGAGAGTTTTTATGCTAGGTTTGAAAAGTCATGGAAAGTTAGGAAAGTTGTGGAGAAATGTGATATGGCAAAGTATATGAGCCAAGAGTAACAAACTGGAAGAAACTTAGCAAGACCTGCTCATTTATATTTCTTTTGGTGTCCCTTCATCTTTAGGAATATGGATACTTCTTTCCTCCAGGTATAGAGGAAGGGACCTCTCACTGCTTCAGGATAGAAGAGCAATGGAAAGTCAAAGAGTTTCTCCTACTGTTTCTCAAATTCCTTCAGCTTAAAAATATTCAATATGCCAAGGTCCTATATTTTGGGTTAATGTGTCTTTGGGGTAGGCATCCTGAGCTCCCTTATTTCATGTAAGTCATCATGCCACTTTGGGAAGATCTATCAAGGAGTGAGGGCAGAGCAGAGGTAAAGCATAGTCAACCAACAGAGAGAGAAATTGGGTCCTACGGCCTTGTTTGCTATGATTATGCAGGCCAATACATTCTTTTCTCATTGCGATCACTTGCAACAGAAGTAATCTAACCTGACATGGCAGCTATATTTATTAATTTCTTACTTTGTGTCCATTCCTGTGCTAAGTGCTTTCCATGTCATATCCATTTTTATCTTTTAACTCTCATAATAGCTCTATTAAGTAGAGATGAGATAAGTACTACTATTTTGGGGAAAACAGTGTGCAAACCATGAAATAACTCACCTGCAATCACACAATTTGTAAATGGACCAATCAAAATTTGAATCCAGTTTCAAGCTTTTATTATAAAACTAGTATTCCCAGAAGTGACACAACTACTCCCTAATGTAATACGTGCTTTAAAAAATATGACCTTGGTTGGTTGTCACTCTATGTAAGAGTAGCACATTTCTATCCACTCAAACTTTCATTGATGTCTCCTTTCTCTGGGTCTTGGTCAGGGTCACCATAGTTGAAGCCACCAAATTTATCCCTAAGTTACATATTGTGCTATATTCCTTGCCAGCTGTCTTACTAGATGAATATTATATGAAGGCAGGAACTTTGTTTTATTCACCATTACATACCTAACACCTAGAACAGTGCCTAGCCAGGACAGGCATTAAATAATATTTGTTGCATGAATGAATGGGTTAGCTTTCCTTAACTATATTGGACAACTTGGAGAGAGAAAGAATACTTGAGAATGTCACATGCTTGTTAATATTGGTCAAAATACTTTTTGTATCTTCCATATCTTCACATTGTAGAGGTAAGTGCACTTGCTCACACATACACACATGCAGGCAGGTATGCACGCATGTTGACAAATAGGTATGTCAACTGCACTATTTTGTTGGTTTGTTTGAGACGGAGTCTCACCTTGTTGCCCAGGCTGGAGTGCAACAGCACAATCTTGGCTCACTGCAACCTCCACCTCCCAGGTTCAAGTGATTCTCCTGCCTCAGCCTCCCAGGTAGCTGGGACTACAGGTGCCCGCCACCAGGCCTGGCTAATTTTTATATTTTTAGTAGAGATGGGGTTTCACCATATTGGCCAGGCTAGTCTCGAATTCCTGACCTCAAGTGATCCACCCACCTTGGCTGCCCAAAGTGCTAGGAATATAGGCGTGAGCCACTGCACCCTACCCAACTGCACTCTTAAGACAAGCTTGTTTCTCTCAGCTTCCACAGCAGGATCTGGGAGCAACTGGTTAGTGCCTTGAAACCAAATGTGAATGTTCCCAAACCCTCTTCCAGGCTCCTTTCCTAAGAGCTCCTTTCCTAAGGCAGGGTCTGCATTCTTGGCACTGTTGCGGGGAACCGGCCCCAGCAGAGGAGATTGAGAGATCTGGGGTCTCATCTCAGCTCTGCCACTTACTAGCTTTGTGGCTTTAGGCAAAACCTTTTACATCATTGTACCTCCAAGTCCTCAGGCATAACACAGGAGTAATAAATCAGACCAGTTTATCTCCCAGCTTTTTGAGAGAATCAAATTATATGGCTATGAAAAGACTGAAAAACCAAACAGGATATTTAAGAGAAAGTATAAATTGGATTCACACCATTTCTGGGTAAAATAGGTTAAAAAAATCTCATTTTGATGCCTAAATCCCTTATACTGATTGACTGTGTGGATAGCATAGAATTTGGCTGAATGCAAATTCAAAGCAATTTAGCCAAATATGATTTGGAAGAAAGAAATCTGGTTGAAATTAGTTGGCTCATAGAACAGATTGGTCAAAATAACAGTTTGATAAAGAAAACTTGATTTTCTCAAGTATCGGTTTTACAATAATTGGTTATTTGGTTTTACTTTGATGGGGAAGTCTTTTCCCATCTTTTGGTATTATTTCTTATCTTAAAGAATTTCTTAGAGTTTTAAAAAACTTTACCTGTTTAAGTCATTTTAATGACACTTTTGAGTTGGGTCTTTCATTAGTTTGGCCATGTATCAAATCAGGAGATCTTATTAACATCCATTAATTATTTATAACTGGGAATTTATAATTGAATAATTATAAAAATAGATTGCCAGAATACAGTCAACTTCTCAGCTTGAAAAACGTTGCAGTTTCCCTTTCAAACATTTGAACTCTTGGCAACTGGCTGCTTTTGGGTCTTTTTTACCACTTTTATGCAATTTACTGTTAAGAGAGAGCAATGAACGGGAGAAAATCTTGAGTGCAAGGGAGGAAGCATTCAGGATTCCAGCATAGACAAAGACACTATTATCTGCTAAGAGCCTTCTAAAACTTCCATTTAAATTTAAAACTAGCAGGCAAACTCAACTGTTGAAGTGAAAGATGTAAGAATGGGTGGAAGGAAGGCAGTGAGGGGATTTGTATCAAGCCTTGATGCTGTAAACTCCATGGACAGCGCAAGGGGGCAGTGGAACACCAAATATTTCAACACTGACTGTGAAATTGTAACACTTGGACCTCAACATTACATTAAAATTCAAAGCCTTGAGTTAAGAACTATAGCATCTATTTATGAGGCTATCAACAAAATACTTCCAAGTAGGTTTTTTTTTTCAGTGCTTTCACTAGGAAAAGTGGAAATATATACAAAAGTAGCAAGTATTGTATATTGAATTCTCACACCCATCACCCAGACAAGAGTTCACCACCTGTGCTTCACCTTGCTTTTCTTCTTTTCTCTCACTTTTTTTTTCAGGAGTATTTTAAAGCAGATCCCAGACATCATGTTATTTTGCCCCTACCTAGTTCAGTTTGCATTCCTGAAAGGCATGGAGATTTTTCTTTTTTACATAAATATAGGCCATTCTCACTCTCGATAAACTTTCTTGTTATTTAAAAATATCCAATTCATATTCCAGTAATTCCAGTTGTCTCCAAAATATCATTTTCCAGTTTTCTTTGAATCAGTAACCAAACAAGGTCCATAATTGTATTTGATTGTTCTATTTCTTGTCTCTTTTAATCTAGACAGAACAACAGTCACCCTTTCCCTCACCCTCATACTTTTTCTGATGCCGCTGTACATTGAAGAAATATCCACATTCTGGATTTGCCTGTTTGATTCTTCATGATGATTACAAGTAATGTTTTATATTTTTTAAGCAAGAGTAAATAAGTGTACTCTTAATAGACCATTTAGGATTATTGTAGTATTTAGATTGCATATCTTGGTTTTATGCTGTGTTACTCTTTAACTCAAGAGCACAAACTGTGAAGGCAGATAGATCCATGTTTAAATCCCAGCATGGCTACCTACTAGCTGAATATTCATCAATCTGAGCCTCATTTTTTTTATTTGTATAGCAGATGTCTTGGGAATAGGATTCTCGGGAAGATTAAATGAGACAATTTATGGTAAACTCTTGGGACATCATAGCTATAACATAGTTGATAACTATTATTGATAATTGTTAGCTATTTGATAGTTAATAATCAATAACTATTTGATAATTGATTACTATCACCAAAATGTCTTTTCATAATGCTTACCATTTCTGAACAAGACAGGTAATACACAATCTGATGACAGTAGCAGACAGTTCATTATCATCCTCATGGGTGAAAAGTGTAATTAGTTTAGTTCTGCCACATTTATCCTCCTGCTGAAAATCATTTAATGACTATGGAAATCAGTATAACCCATTCAAATATAGAAATTAGTGTTCTTGTGGAGACAGAGCAAATGAAAATGTACTGTTATATGTTAAGATGTTAACGAAAGATTTGTGAGTAGAGACCAGCAAGCTACGAATTTCTAAACCCATTTTCTTGTCAAATCCCAGTACCTGATCCAATAACAACAGTAACCATAATAATAACAACCCTTATTTTTCCAGTTGACAAGACTGCCAAGCCTTAATTGATGAAAAGAATTTACCTGGTGATCCAACAGTCACCCTGCCATAATGTCAATCATAATACATTGCAGGGCAGCAGATGAAGCACTCAGAAAATAAATATTGGCTGTTGAGGGTTTAAAGGAAAGAACACTGAGGACTGGAGAGAGCCACTGAAGCTCCTGATGCCACTGGAGATTATTGTGTGAGAATATAACATTTAATACAAGTAGCAGTATTCTGCATGTTCAGAAAAATTTCGATCACCACTATTGGCATGGACTAATTCAGTCTTAAAAAATCCATCAGGGAATTGAAAGTAGAAGAACCTAAGTCTATTCTCAAATTGTATATAAACAGAAAGAGGAGAGTGAAGTTAGCTGCTAATATTTTAAGTTTCTTTTGTTGACCTGGCATAGTCTATTTACATACATTTTTAAAATCTCACTTTTAAATTAAAATACAGCATTCTCCCTCCTATTCTTTTTGGCACAAATCCAGCTATATGTAAATAAATAAAATAAAATGAAAATATACTAATTGCATTTTAAAATAACATGTGATTATTATGTTAAGTAATTGTGTATGCTTATTAAGAAAAAAATCCAATACACAAGCATTTATTTGAAGGTAATATAAGTTAGCAACAGTTTTATTATTATGCTGATGCAATAAAAAATCACCCCCATAAATTCATGTTATGTTGGAGATGATGATTCACTCTTCCACAGTAACTTCGAAAGTGTCTGCTTTAATTAGCTCTGCTTATAACAAAGGCATCATTCTGTTTTCTAATGTGCTATAAAAATGGATATCAAAATTATTCTCTTAAAAGTATTGTACTTTTGTAGTGAAATTCGTGCTGCAAGTATCTGAGATGCAAGGACTATATATAAAGGACTATAAAACAAAAAAACAAAAATGTGTTCTTTGCAGGAAAGCTTGATTAGTTTCTACTTTTCTAACCAGTGATTTCCATCAAACTTACTGCAATCCAAAGAGACAAATGGTAATCAATTGGACAACTGTGGTCAGTGGCCACATGAATGACCTCATCTGCAAACCAGATTCCTCAATTTAAAATGGATGGTTCTTCCCCTCGAAATTATACGGAAGGGATCATACCCTTCCAACAAGCCAACATGAATTCATTTGGTTGGTATTACTCTCTTTCTCAGGGCAACATAAACTGCCAGAGAACATTAGTCCTTTGGTAGTCATGTTTCAAAAGCAGACCTGATGGTTGGTAAAACATGCTGATTGTTAGAAACAGATGCTTGAAGATGGGTGAGTCATTTTTAACAACTGTAATCAAAGATCTTGGAATAATTATCTGCCCTTGAATTATGAATTTCAGAATCCTGGAATTTGAGTATTGGAGGGGCCTTTAAATCTTTTTTAGCTCTTCCTCTAGTGTCTGCCCAGATTAAGCTGGAGACTCTTCTGATTTTGTAAAACTCTCCACAGATGAAGACCCTGTTCTTTTTTTTTTCTTTTTTCCTTTTTTTTTTTTTTTTTTTCCAGACAGGGTCTTGCTCTGTTGCCCAGGGTGGAATGCAGTAATATGATCTTGGCTCACTGCAACCTCCACCTCCTGGGTTCAAGTGATTTGCCTGCCTCAGCCTCCTGAATAGCTGGGACTACAGGCATGTGCCACCAAGCCTGGCTAATTTTTGCATTTTTAGTAGTGATGGGATTTCACCGTGTTGGCCAGGCTGGTCTCGAACTTCTGATCTCAAGTGATCCACCCGCCTTGGCCTTCCGAAGTGCTGGATTACAGGTGTGAGCCACCACATCCGGCCGAAGACTCTATTCTTATCTTACTAATTGATTTCAAGAGTTTACTAACACAGATGTTTAAATTATTTCCCAGAGCCCAAAGTGAATCTGATATTTTTGTAGTAGTCACTGCAAACTTCCAAATGTGTACACCATGCTGATGTAGAAAGAGCACTGAGCTTGGAAGCAAAAGACCTGGATTTGACATTTCCTATTTGACCTTTGGCAACTCCTTAATCCTTTCTTGGATTCAGTTTCCTTATTGGTGCAGTGAAGCTAGTAATTCTTCACTAATTTATCTCAAAGGAGTTGTGAGAATCAAATGAACAAAGATATGTAAAATCATATAATAATTGTAAAGTTGAAGACTTTCATCTTAAGTCTGATGATATTTAGGAAGCATAGAAAGAAGTAAAACTTTAGGTCTTAAATATTTATTTTGCTACAGATTTTGGTTATGGTTGTTTTCAGTCTACATTAGACATACCACTCACTCAGGGGTCTGATCCCCAGGCCTAACATCTACAAAATCTCAACATCCATCCATTGCTTAGATTCTTGGTTTGTTTTTTTTTTCTTTGAGATGGAATCTTACTCTGTCACCCAGGCTGGAGTGTAATGGTGTGATCTCGGCTCACTGCAACCTCCACCTCCTGGGTTCAAGCAATTCTCTGCCTCAGCCTGCCAAGTAGTTGGGATTACAGGCACCCACCACCACACCCAGCTAATTTTTTGTGTTTTTAGTACAGACGGGTTTCACCATCTTGGCCAGGCTGGTCTTGAACTCCTGACCTCATGATTCACCCGCCTCAGCCTCCCAAAGTGCTGGGATTACAAACATGAGCCACCATGCCCGGCCCATTGCTTAGATTCTTTTTAAGTATATTGTGAACTGTTAAGTCATTATATAAATTAAGCTGTTACAAAAATGGTTAGTGCTATTCTATTAAGAGCCAGAGAACCACCTGTTTCAGGAAAGCCTGAGGCTACATTGTTTAATGAGGGCTGGCCTGAGTAGTTTTTTCTTGGAAACTATAAGGCATATCCCTTATGAATAAATCTAGTTTCCAAGGAACTTGACTACACAGAGAATCATCTGATCCTAACATGATAGTCAGCGTCCTCAACTCAAAAGACTACATTGAAAGCAAAGAAGCAAGGAGAGTATCTGCCATTTGTATAGTGCAGTTTTCTAAGCTCTTCCATATATTACAAATGAAATGTATAATATGACTCACATCATTGGAATAATCTCAGTAATTTGAGAAGTGGCAACAAAAAGTAAGGAAGTAAATGTCATAAGTTTAACCACCTTAAATATCTTAAGGCAAAAACCACCTAAATATATTAAAAGCACAGATGTAAAAAGTGTGTACTCCAAACAGCTGTCATACTAACATCCATCAGAATGCAAAGCTGTACTATGTATACAATGGAGTGTAGATTTGTACCTACTCCTCATTTGTTTCCTTTTTCTCATTCCTAACTTTCCTTAGGAAAAACATCACTCATTGTCTAGCATCCATACACTTTAGGTCCTGAGGTGGGCTCTGATCCTTACTTCTTTGACATTACTCAGGATTGGTCCAAGCACAGTGAAACTTAGACCTGTGTTTGAAAGACGCGGAAAGCATCCTCTTTTCCAGGATGTGAAGGAGAAAGAGCCGAGTCTCCTGCTGCCAGCTATCCTGAGACTATGCTTGAAGCCAACCTGATGATAAGTTCACTCACACTGAAGAGCAGAGTGGAGGTGTGTGGAGAAAAGAGGTGGAGCCTAAACCATCTCATGGCTTATCAAGTATGAAAACCAGCACATTCTCTGCATATTTAAGCTACTTTGAAATGGATTTTCTCTTACTTGCAACCTAAATCATCCTAAATGATATATTTAATATACAAAGTAATTTTTGGTTTTGTTGTTGTTTTGTTTTTTGAGGCAGGGTCTCTCTGTGTTACCTAGGCTAAGTGCAGTGGTGTATCACTGCTCACTGCAGCCTCAACCTGCTGGTCTTCAGCGATCTTCCCACCTCAGCCCCCCAAGTAGCTGGGGCTACAGATGCATGCCACAAAGCCCACTTAATTAAAAATTTTTTTGTCTCACTATGTTGCCCAGGCTGGTCTTGAACTCCTGGGCCCAAGTGATCCTTCTCCCAAAGTGCTAGGATTACAGGCATGAGCCACCACCCCCAGCCATAAAGTACTTTTGCATCATATATTGTAATTGCACATTCCCAATGACTCTGTGGAGTGGGTTTCACTGTTATTCCCATTTTACAGAAGAGGAAGGGAATCTCAGAGGTTTATAACCTGCACAAAGGCCATACCAGGTAAGTGTTAGAGCCAGAAATTGAATCAGGTGTTCTAGTCTAAGAGCAATTGCTTTCTGCTCTACCATATCATGTTGAAAAGCCAAATTAAAGGTAGATTTTTGGATTTTTATGACCTAGGAAGCATATAAGATTTTGTAATTATTAATATTATTAAAAAATGGCCGGTACAGATTACAAAATTCAGCCACACCCTTTCTGTCTATTATATTTCTACAGGGCTATCTACACTTTGTTGAACTTAACTATAAAAATGAGCCATTCCTTTATATCTTTGGGTCTTTATTCGGAAGGCTCCTATATCATGTAAAACTATGATCAAATAAATGTCTATGCCTTTTCTCCTTTTAATCTGCCTTTTGTCTGTGATTTTCAGTGAACTTTCAGAAGGTGATGGGGAAGTTTTCCCTTGGCCCCTACACAAGCAACTAGAATAACATGTTAAAATTGTTATTATCCAAGATGGCACTTTTTTTGTACCTTTAGAGCTATAGGACTCAGATCAGGCTGCCATTGTTTTTAGCTGCGGCGTAGCGGGAAGTCAAAGAAAGCCACAAAAAAATACTGACACGGGCAGGGCTTGGAAGAACAGGGTGCAGTTCACCAGTGGATCTGTGAATGTCGGGTAAGATTTTATCCTTATGAAATACACAGTTTCAGGAAACAAACAGAAACAACTGCAGCAAAGTACATTTAGTCTTAATTTGACTCATTTAGAAACATGGTTAGATTAAAAATTAGTTTTCTTCTTGATTTTGCTAAAATGCCCTGCCATTGAGAGCTTGTCATTATATCACTCTGGGTATCTTGAGGTATTTACGTTTATAAGGTGGTGTGTGGCTAACACACAATCTTTTCATTTATTTTCTATGAATTTTTTAACTTCATCTTTTCTAGATATTGCTTACCAACGTGGACAATGACAAAGTGAAAAAAGAAAGAAGGAGAGAGAAGAAGAGAAAGAAAAATAAAAAGAAGAGGAAGAAGGGAAGAAGGAAGGAAGGAAGGAAAGAAAGAGGAAAGAAGGGAGGAGGGAAAGAGCAAGGAAAAAATGAGGAAAGAAGGAAGGAAGAAAAGAAAGAAGAATAGAGATTGATCTTGGGGGCATATTCATTTGGAGATTAGAATTCAGTGCAAAAGAGATATCAGCTCTAAAAAGAAACAGCATGACCTGGCACCAGATAAAGTATGAGACAAGCATGATGGGAGTTGAAAGAATAACAACCAAAAAAGACCCAATAGGAAGAAGTCAGAAAAGAATGGTGGTGGAGTGTACCCAGCAGAGACGACCTCATTCCAAAAGCAGACACAAAAAACTGGGCTGTTGCTCTACATACTAGGAAAAAGAATTAAAAGTGTGGAAAAATTTACCCCCTTGCACAAACAAAAACAAAAATTGCATCAGCAGAGAGAAAGTAGTTAAAATGGGCAGTTTGTACAAAAAGCAAATTAAAATTTCATATCCTGTGCGAAGTGAGTAGGCTGAAAACGGTCTCCCTAATGCCAGCAGGAATTGCGCTCTGAGGGTAGTTGCTGGTCCTTCTGTTGCTTTAAAAAATATGAGGGTAGTTGCTGGTCCTTCCCACTTTGATAACAATTCCTGTTTGTCACTAGCTAGGGTTCCACTAAAAAATCCTTTTCAGCTCTTTTGCAAGTGGAAATAAGCTTCTGGGGAAGATGACAAAGCCATCCTATTTCTGACTGCTATGGCAGAGTCCTAGAAAGTTCCATTCCTTGCAAATATCTGAATCCCAGGCAGCTGCACACGTCTTGATTTTCGAATAGAATCCCGGGACCGTCACTTCCCTGGGGACTTACCCTTTAAGCTGCAGAGCGACAGGCATCAAATGATACCCATCCTCTGCCACCGGGGAGTCCAGGGAGAGTTTTTACGTTTCACAGCTGAACCAAACTTCACAATGTGCCAGGGAAGAATTGGTAAAAGGTTGAGCTAGAGCGACAGTCTTCAAATTGGAATACTAATGATGACTTTTAATGAAGCCTGACAGTACAATCTGTTTCTCATTGTTGCTTAAGTGCCAGCTCCCAAGCACACACTGGCTTTCAAGGCATGGGCAGACTGGGATAAATGGGCCCTGCTGGTGAGCAGGCCTGAGCACAGCTGATCTTTCAGCTGGGATTAAATTAATTAAAATGATTCTCTTGGCCAAAGAATTAGTCTTTTTATCTGTCATTATTGTATTGTTTATTAATCTCCACTGGAGGCTAATTGGTATCTGAGCTTTTGGGGGCGAGGGATCTTAGAGTGATAGGGATGAAATTGCTCTCATTTAGAATGGGAAGAAGAGGAAGGGTTGTCTTAGTTCTAGATGTAAAATGAGCTTGTTAATTTAAGACCTTCATCAAAAGACTACAACAGCCCAAGGCAAGAACAGTAAGGCAAAATGGACCTATATGGAGAAAGGTTTAACTGTGTTGGCTGACCCAGATTACCAAGCAATGGAATAGTCACTAAGAAACCTACTATATGCAGAGCACTATGCCGGGGACTTAGAGGACCCCATTCAGATGTCCTGGCTCCTCAAATAGGGGCACTTCCATTAAAGAGACGCCCATATTCCATACCCTAGAGTAATCTGGAAAAAAGTTGACTAGTTCATCTAGTTCAGACTTTCATTTTAACAGATAATAATGAAAATGCCATCAGTGGTGATGAAGTTTATCAAAGCTAGACTATTTCTTAGGGTGGGAGAAAGGTGCCAGGCCAAGCTCAGAGCACCAAGATGTCAGCTGACTCCAAAGGAAATAAGGCCTTCCTTCTACTCCCCTTTTTTTTTTTTTTGAGATGGAGTCTCGCTCTGTCCCCCTGGGCTGGAGTATAATGGCACGATCTCAGCTCATTGCAACCTCTCCTTCGTGGGCTCAAGTGATTCTCCTGCCACAGCCTCTTGAGCAGCTGGGATTACAGGTGCATGCTACTATACCCTGCGATTTTTTTGTATTTTTAGTAGAGAAGGGTTTCACCATGTTGGCCAGGGTAGTCTTGATCTTTTGACCCTGTGATCTGCCCACCTCGGCCTCCCAAAGTCCTGGGATTACAGGTGTGAGCCACTGCACCAGCTTCTACTCTGCACTGGGTCTGGGGTAGATTTGGAAGTATGATCCACAGAGGGGATCTCCAGGTTGTGCAGATATGGGCGGGGTATGTACCCAAAGCTTCTTGAAACAGCCAAGGAAAGAGAGAACCCAAGTTGTTTATATAAGTCAAGGCTTTTAGGTTGCAAATGACAAAAACCTCTTTGTTCTTTGCCTTCCTGGTCATTCCTAGGAGGGATATTCTGGAGAAATTCCTATTTTGAAGGCTATACTGCTTTCGCAGTTCTCTTTCCATTGGTTTGAGTTCTGGTGTCTAGAGATGGTAAAAGAAGGTGATCAATTACAAGATGTTATTTTACAAGCTCTGGGCTTCTCTGGCAATACCAACCCTTAAAACCTCAAGTCAGATACTAGACTGTTAGCATTATGTCAGGTGTCAGGGACTGTGGGCTAATGTCCAAAGCCAGAAATCTTGGTTTATGATTCTTGAATGTAGACTCCAGCCTTGGGGTTTCTGTCTCTTAGCAACAGTCTTGCCATGCTAACCTTTTCCCACTCTGATAATTAGGTGCTTCTTAGCCTCTGCTGAGCAAAACAGTAGCCTGAGAGGTAAAACACAGCTGATGTTTCTCTTGCCTCCAGGCTGCAACCCAGGGGACAGCTGCCTACAGTAGGGTCAGATAGGGAGTACACAGTATAGGTGTTTGGGAGAATAGGGAGGGTCAGGATTCCCTAGTTCCATGATTATGCCCAGATTCTAAAAGCATTTTCTGCTCTGTATTCCATCTTTTTCCTTTGTTGGCACTGTAGGGTGGGGTAAAGAATTCAGCTTTCTCAACTCAGGCAAGATACGAAAAGGTATCTGACCACAGCAGGAAAGGTATCTCAACAATTCCCCTCTGTTGCTAACGCTCTCACCTGGAGCATGTAGGAGACTCACAAGGACTCAGCCCTGTCATGGCCACCTCCACCATGCCTATGCTGGGGAAGGCATGGCCCTTGTGAAAGTTGTCAGAATAAAAATGGAGTCAATGATGTTAAGAAAACCCTGACAAATAGAGCCAGAGAAACCCATGAAGAGCGGATTCTTACTTGTATACCTAATAATGAAAAAAACTACAAAACCACAACCTTGCACAAAGGCCATCGCAACCTTACACCAAAAAAGTACTTCCGAAAGGACGTCTGCCCAGCAACTGCCTGTCCAACCTTGGATTGGAGTCACCCTTGTTACTGATCTTCCTAGCCAAGGATAATTATTTCCAAACAATTATGTAATCCTCTTCATTTTTTTTCCTTTAAAAACCTTTGTCGGCTTCTCAAAAGAAGACATTTATGTGGCCCACAAACATATGAGAAAAAGCTCATCATCACCAGTCATTAGAGAAATGCAAATCAAAACCACGTTGACATGCCATTTCATGCCAGTTAGAATAGCGATCATTAAAAAGTCAGGAAACAACAGATGCTGGAGAGGATATAGAGAAAAAGGAATGCTTTTACACTGTTGGTGGAGTGTAAATTAGTTCAACCATTGTGGAAGACAGTGTGGCGATTCCTCAAGGACCTAGAAATAGAAATTCCATTTGACCCAGCAAACCCATTACTGGATATATACCCAAAGGATTATAAATCATTCTACTATAAAGACACATGCACATGTATGTTTATTACAGCGCTATTCACAATAGCAAAGACTTGGAACCAACCCAAATGCCCATCAGTGATAGACTGGATAAAGAAAATGTGGCACATATACACCATGGAATACTATGTAGCTATAAAAAAGGATGAGTTCATGTCATTTGCAGGGACATGGATGAAGCTGGAAACCATCATTCTCAGCAAACTAACACAGGAACAGAAAACCAAACACTGCATGTTCTCACTCATAAGTGGGAGTTGAACAATGAGAACACACGGACACAGGGAGGGGAATATCACACACCGGGGCCTGTCAGGGGGTGGGGGGCTGGTGGAGGGATAGCATTACGAGAAATATTTAATGTAGATGATGGATTGATGGGTGCAGCAAACCATCATGGCATGTGTATACCTATGTTACAAACCTGCACATTCTGCACATGTATCCCACAACTTAAAGTCAAAAATTAAAAAAAAAATAAAAACTTTTGTCTGCTGGCATGGGCTCATGTCTGTAATCCAGTACTTTGGGAGGCCGAGGCGAGTGGATCACCTGAGGTGAGGAGTTCAAGACCAGCCTGGTCAACATGGTGAAATCCCGTCTCTACTAAAAATATACAAATTAGCTGGGTGTGGCGGTGGGCACTTGTAATCCCAGCTACTTGGGAGGCTGAGGCATGAGAATCACTGGAACCCAGGAGGCAGAGGTTGCAGTGAGCCGAGACTGCACCACTGCACTCCAGCCTAGATGACAGAGTGAGACTCTGTCTCAAAAACAAACAAACAAACAAACAAACAAACAAACACCTTTGTCTACCTTTACCTCCCTGAATATGCACAGTTTCCTATGGCATGTGTATTCCCATTGCAATGTTCTATTCTTAAATATCTTTTCTCTTAGAGATCCTCTCTCTGTTATTTAGGTTGACACCTTACATTGCTAGGGTGGGTAGAATCTCAAGGGCTTTACCCAACAGAGGTCAGAGATCATTTTTTTCCCTGTCTTCTTCTATCTTTTCTTCTTTTCTTTCCTTCCCTCCCTTCCTCCCTCCTTCCTTCCCTCCTTTCCTTCCTTCCTTCCTTCCTTCCTTCCTTCCTTCCTTCCTTCCTTCCTTCTTTCCTTCCTTCCTTCCTTCCTCTTTTCCTTTCTCTCTCTCTCTCTCTCTCTTGCTTTGTCACCCAGGCTGGTATGCAGTGGCCCAATCATAACTCGCTGCATTGGCTTGGCACAGTGACTCATGCCTGTAATCCCAGCACTTTGGGAGGCCGAGGCAGGTGGATCACCTGAGGTCAGGAGTTTGAAACAAGCCTGACCAACATAGTGAAACTCGGTCTCTACTAAAAATTCAAAATTAGCTGGGGGTGGTAATGGATGCCTGTAATCCCAGCTACTTGGGAGGCTGAGGCAGGAGAATTGCCTCTGGGCGGCGGAGGTTGCAGTGAGCTGAGATGGTGCCACTGCACTTCAGCCTGGGCAACAAGAGCAAAACTCCACCAAAAAACAAAGAAAGAAAGAGGGGGTGGGGTGGGGGAGAGAGAGAGAGAGAGCGAAAGAAAAAACTCACTGCAGCCTCGAACTCCTGAGCTGAAGAGATCCTCCTGCCTCAGCTTTCCGAGTAACTAACACTTCAGGTCTCTACCCCTGCACCCAGCTAATTTTTTGTAGAGATGACATCTTGCTATGTGGGCAGGCTGATTTCGAATTCCTGACCTCAAGTAATCCTACCTCCTCGGCCTCCCAAAGTGCTGGGATTACAGGTGTGAGCCACTGTGCCCAGCCAAGGAATTACTTTCAGTGCTGCTGCTGCCACTGGTAGGGAGAAGAGGCTGTTCCCTTGCTGACTCTCACCTGGAGTGGGCCAGAAAAAGTCAAAAGACCATCTTGCAGCATTCCTCCCATCTTGCAGGATCTATGGCTAGAGAGTGTGGGCTTTTCTCAAGCTTTTTCTGTCCATAGCCACTTGTAATTCTTGGTTTCAGGCTTCTCTAGAGCCTGAGACAGGATGTATAGGAAGGAAAAGCAACCCAGGAAATTCACTGCTGGTTTGTCCCTCAAGTACAGAGTTCTTTACGCAGTGTACCTTTCAGAATCCTCTGAGAGTTGCTTTATGCATTTTTTCTAGGGCTTTCATTGCAGTCAGTGGAAGCAACATTTCTATCATTGCAGTGCTGGTTTAGGTAATTTCAGCTAAATAATGTCTTCATTATCTATGTTATTTTACATGTGAAAACAAAGCATAAAGCCAGGTCAAAATTCCCATAACAACTACCTATTAAATTAAATGTACACCATTGCCCATAAGAGGCATACATCCAACCTAGGAAGTGCTTTTGAGCAAAAGGAAGACCAATGCTTTCAGACAATCAAATTGCTTTCCAGGCTAGCAGTTTATCTACTTAAGTCAGTTTTCACTCTCAAAACAGACTTGAGATTATAACAGAGACATTTCTCAAGAATTCAGAGCCCAAGATGCAGTACCATCTGAAATGAGAAATTCTTTATTTTTATTCCCTGTTTGTATTTTTTTCCACTAAATCAATGAGGGAGGGCTACTAAGGAAACATACTGTTGATTCTAGAAGGCATGTCCTAGCAGTGCAATGCATAATGTCCCTCCTCTCTAGAGGACCGCAGGATGGAGCCTTTGATGTTTGGACAAAACTTGTTGAAGAAGTTGACACAGTTTTCATTTTGTTGGCATTCTTACCAACGTGTCATAAATCCAAGCCTGCTGAGAATCACTGGCTAGAGAAAAAGAGGAAAAAACTAATCTCAAAATTGTGTCCTATATTGTCTCAAATGTTACCACATAGCTGGTGATACTGTTTTGTGAAAGTGATTCAACAACAATTACCGCCATTACAACAAACATCAAAATTTTCAAAAATTGAAGCTACAATGTCTTTTGCTTTATATTAGGAGGAGCACATAATCAGAAAATTTAAAGCAGTAGTAAATCCAGTTGCTATATTCTATTCCCATATGCTACTGGAATTCTTATTCTCTAGCAACCCACTCTCACATTATTTAGTTGTTATTTCTTCATCCTTCACACGAATACATTCTGTCACACACACACACACACACACACACACACACACACACAAACTTGACCATTATGTTTATGTTTCTGAATTATTCTGACTCTTTGCACTTGAGACTTATAGCTCCTCGAGTGGCAATATGCCTGAGAGAAAAGACAAGACCAGTTGAAACATGAGTGGAGTTTCCTAGAAAACTGCAGGCCTCATCACAGGGCTGCTGTGGGGATCAAAGTGAGAATGTACGTGACGCCGCTTTGAAAACTCCAAAGACATTTTTAAGGGATGGAAGGGATTGTTACTGCCATCATACTAAAAGCAAAATACTACCTCTTCTTCCAAAAACAATTCCCCCAAACACAAATCAGTGGAAAGACAGAGCCTGTGGTTCATAGCCTTTCTTTTTATTGTCAGACTTCAGATATTTTGTAGGTTTTTCTGTTGTTGTTGTGGTTATTATTTGTTCCGCTGGGTTGCACAAGACTTGCACAAGCGCATGAATACTGTGCAATAAGATTCATCAAATCATTGGTCCAACAGATGACACTTTTTTTTCAGGGAAATTTGCATTTGTCATTGCAATAATTGATTCATGCTCAACCCATGAGTAAATTTCTGAAAGATGTTTTGTGTTGTGTTTGGGATTAAGAGTATTTTTTTTTCTATCAAAGCAAGGCGAATTCTGCTTGAACTTAATTTCTTTTTAAGGCACAATAAAGTAAGTTGGGGAAAAGATGCTAAGACAATCCTTTGGATGTGATAACCTCAGCTGAGCCTACTTGCCATATAGCCTGAGTAAAACATCATAAAGCTTCTCCAGGTCACAGTTTTTCTAGCTACAAAAAAAAAATGGATGAATAGACTAGGACTTTGTAATCCATTCAGACACTCACATTTTACAATTTTGTGATTCTTCCCTTCTGAGATGCTCAAAAGATTAAATGTGGTACACTTAGTCCTTTACAATGGATAAAATCTAGCATCCTCTCCAATTAACAGTGATATTGCCATTTTGTCTTTGGCCAGTTTGGTGGATAAAATGGTACCATATCATTACCACGTTTGGCATCTCCCTCACTACTGAGATTCAGTCTCTTTTCAGTGTTTTAGGACTTCTGGATTTCTTATGTGAGTCTCTTGTTTATTTACCCAGTTCTGTAGTTTGCCTTTTAAAATTTGTAGGAGCACCTAGCCTAGTACAGATATTGTTTTCATTTGTCATATACTTCTTATTTTTTTCTAGGCTACCACTTTGTTTTGATTTTGTCATTGTATATTTTGCCATATTTAAAAACAAAAACAAAAACCTCTATTCCTTCATGGCTTCTGGGTCTTCTGTCTAGATTAATGTTTCTACACATTTTTTTCTAAATTTTTAATTTTATTTTACTTATTTTTGTGACGGAGTCTCGCTCTGTCCCTAGGCTGGAGTGCAGTGGCGCGATCTCGGCTCACTGCACCTTCCGCCTCCCGGGTTCAAGCAATTCTCCTGCCTCAGCCTCCCGAGTAGCTGGGACTACAGGCGCATGCCACCACACCCAGCTAATTTTTGTATTTTTAGTAGAGATGGGGTTTCACTATGTTGGCTAGGATTGGCTCGATCTCTTGACCTCGTGATCTGCCCTCCTTGGCCTCCCAAAGTGCTGGAATTACAGGCGTGAGCCACCATGCCCAGCCTAAATTTTTATTTTTAAAACACTGAAATATTTCATCAATCTATAACTTTTACATAGGAGATGAGTTAGGGAATCTTTTACTTCCAGATGGAGCGCCAGTACCATTTCTCTAACGGGCCATCTATTCGTATGGAAGTATAATGCCATATCTCATATTTTAAGTTCTCACTTGCACTTGATCTTTAGATTTTCTATGTGGCTCCATTGTTTTATTTTAAAAAAAATTTTCTATGTTGTGCCAATCCTAAACTGTGAGAACAGTAGACTTATGGTAAGTCTTTACTTGCCTTAATTAGCTGTAGTTTATTAATAAGAAAGAATTGAGTAAAAAGTGAAATTATTTAAATTAAAAAGCTTATTATTCAAATGAAAAAAAGCAATAAGAAAAACAAAAGAAAACAAGCAATAAGGTAACTGAGCTGTTTTGGAAATGTCCTTAACTTTCCTCAACTTCAGTCTTCTCATCTCTAAATTGGGCGTTGATAATTGGCACCTAGACCCCGGGTTTGTTGTGAGATGCTAAGGAAATTGTAACACAGTTCATCTATCTAAAGGTGTCACAGATGTCTGCTGTTATTATTCACATATGTCGTAATATGTGGGACACCTATTTCTTTACCGAATATGTGTGAATATGTAAACATGATAACACCTTGTAAAATGTCATGAGCCTGCTCTTGTTTCTCTCCACTGGGAATAGAGGAATGGCTTACAAGGCATTAAAATCACATGGTTTTCAAAGCCCTGGTCAGTTAATTGGGAGGAACTACAGAAAACAAATGGCAGTGATGAACAATGTAGGGTGGAAAAGCTGCGTCCTCAAATCCCCGGGTTAAATAGACTTAGCATCCCATGTTGTGGGCCTTGCCTGGAGAGGATTCTAAGAGGATCACTTCCCCATGGCAGCCTGGGTAAAAGGTGAAAGGTTAACAGGCCAATCCCAGGACAAGGTGTTGGCCCAAATTAAGTATTTAGAACATTTGCTGAAGGACTTAAGTCAGCTGAGTTATTTCCAAAACAGCAAAAGTATTTAGGGAACAAAAAAAGACTTTTGTGTGGAAGAATTTGAGAAATCTAGTTGGGTCCTCTTTTCTCCAAGGGAACCAAAAAAGTAAAAAAGTTTTTCTTCTATTTCATAGAGACAATTATAGATTAAACACCATTGGAGCTTATTTTGTGTTCTGAGAACCAATATCATATGTAAGACTCTGTGCTCAATAACCTTCATTTGGAATTACTCTTGTGAAGACCAACTAGAATCACCGAGAAGTACATATGGTTGCCTGGCAATATTTGGCATCTTAATACTTCAATATGTTGGTGCAAAAGTAATTGCAGTTTTTGCCATTACTTGCAATCTAATAGTTTTTTTTTTTTGTTTTTTTTTTTTACTTTTCAGAGGAAATGAATTCTCCAGTGAAGCCTAGGCTGGGGCAAGGGCAAGAAGAGGGAAACAATTTTAGCGTTTGGGGAAATAAGTACAACTTGACACCTCCCCCATTCACTCCAAGGCCAGAAAAATTTTCTCCCATCAAGTTGCAAAGAACTCAAGCTTTTGCCTATGTTGTTATCCAAAGATGGAATTCCATAGCAACTAATCACAGACCTGGAAAATGGCATTTTGAAGGGAGAGAAGAGCATTTCTTTAGGTATTTATATAATACACTCTGAAAAGACCTCTGGCGAATTTTATCTAGTGCCAGAATTCTCATATCATCTTTCTAAATTCTGCAGATGTTGGCATAGATAGACTACAAAGGATCACATTAGCAAATCCCTAGGAAACTAATGTCAATCAATCAAATAAGGATTTGCCTTCATTCTGCAATGACAGACAAGATAATTTTAGAAAGAAAAGTCATTGTACATGAGACTAAAGCCTATAAATTACAGAATTTAGAAAAATAGGTGTTTGGAACCGGATAAAAGGTAAATTTGGGAGGGAGAGGGTAGCAATTATTCACTTTACTGAGGAATTGTAAATACAGCAAGATGCCTTAATGGATTTAAATGATATGGTATACAGAACAATAATATGAGTTGCATGCATATCTTCTGCATAAGGTAAAATAAAATGCCACGAAGGCAAGGACAAGCCTGAAACACCAGTCTTTCTCTTCCTCTCTCTTTTTTTTTTTCTTTGAGACATGGTCTTGCTTTGTCGCCAAGACAGGAGTGCAGTGGTGTGATCTCAACTCACTGCATCCTCAAACTCCTGGGCTCAGGCTATCTTCCCATCTCAACCTCCCAAGTAGCTGAGACCACAGATGAGCACCACCATGCCCTGCTGATTTCTAAATGTTTCTGTACAGATGAGGTCTTATTTTATTCCCAGGCTGGTCTCAAACTTCTGGGCTCAAGCAATCCTCCCACCTCGGCCTCCCAAAGTGCTGGGATTACAGGTGTGTACCACCACACCCAGATAAATTTTTTGTGTTTTTAGTATAGATGGGGTTTCGCCATGTTGTCTGGGCTGGTCTCGAATGCCTGGCCTCAAGTGATCTGCTCACCTCAGGTCCCAAAGTGCTAGGATTACAAGCGTGAGCCACCATGGCCAGCCTGAAACATCAGTCTTCAGCTCTGTAAATTCCTTCTTATTTTAGGCCTCTTATGACCAAGTGCATATACTCAAAAGATGGCTAGCTAGGGTTTAGGTGCTATCTGTAGAAGTGGGAACAAAGCCATTTTCTCCCAGAAAGCCATCCCAGGTGATCCCATAGCCCTGAGCCAGGCTAGCTGCTCCTCCCTGAAGATAGATGCTTCTAACAAGCCCTTCCCTCCCGGTGTCCTGCCTGCCTCCGTGCTAGACCATGAGCTCCTGCTGAACTGCAGCAGGGCTTTTTGTCTTTGGTTCCGTATACCTAGCCAAGGACACAACATGTAGTAGAAGCTGGATCAAATTGTGTCAAGTAAAGTAAGCAAGGATGGGAAGGAAGAAAACCCAGAAGGAGGCCCTCCTTAGTCCTGAGCTTTTCAAGGGGTTGAAAAAAGGGCAGATGCAGGAGCTTGTATCTATTCAACAAACACTTATTAAATACCTATAACTGCCAGACACTGTGCTAGTTCTGGGGACAAGTAGGACCCAGTTCTTGCTTTCAGGCAGTTTGTAATGTACCAAAGTATTGTGAAGCCAGAGTTTATAGCAATGGAGGTAAGGAAATAACATGGGGAAAATACAATGGAAATAGGAAGGGGTTTTGTTGCCAGAAAAAGCTGGTTTGACTCCTTTGGTCCTTCATGAGCTGAATTACCTCCATAACCAATTAGTAACAGCCTAATCTCTTACTATGTCACTCAACTTCTCTGTACAATTCTCTACAATGCCCACTTTATTTGGTAATTGTAAGAATTAATAAGACATGGTAGGTTACAACATCTAGCAGTCTCCGGTAGTCAACAGCAACCCAGTTGTGTTTATTTTTCTCCTCGCCTTAATAAAAAGTAAGAGTAGACTATAAAATCATCTCTATGTTATGATGACAACATGTAATCATTATGTCTGCTTGTGGGTCAATCCCGAAAAAGAGCATTAAAAAAGCTGTGTGGGGGGGTGGGGTGGGGGGATTAAAGGTAATTTCTTTCTTTTTTTAAAGGCGTTTTATTATGTTTGCAATATTCCTTGGGAAGTAAATAAGAGTTACACTTTTTAAAAAATTTTATTTATTTATTTTGAGATGAAGTCTCACTCTGTCGCCCAGACTGGAGTACAGTGGTGCAATCTTCGCTCACTGCAACCTCCACCCCCTGGGTTCAAGCAATTCTCCTGCCTCAGCCTCCCTAGTAGCTGGGATTGCAGGTGTGAGCCACCACGTCTGGCTAATTTTTGTATTTTTAGTAGAAATGGGTTTTCACCATGTTGGCCAGTCTGGTATCGAATTCCTGACCTCAAGTGAATCACCTGCCTTGGCCTCCCAAAGTGCTGGGATTACAGGTGTGAGTCACTGTGCCCGGCCAAGAGTTATACTTTTTAAAGTCCAACTCCTAAAGTCGAACTCATCATATGATTTTCCCCAGAAGGATAATAGCTATCCCTTATGATAATGGGGGTGTAGATTTGCTATTTTCCAGAATTGATAGTTTGTAGAAAGTCAGGTCAAAACATGTAGCAGTGTGTTTTCACTAAAAGTAAATGAAATCTAAAAGTTAGAAAGATTTAAAAGTCTCCAACCCTGATTTTGCATTACACAAACTACTTTTCTTTCTGTATGTGCCAAAGATCACCAACATTTCAAAGGCCCTCAGGCCAAAGAGGACCTCACAGAGGCACTGATAAGTCCCCAGTTTTCCCTAATCAAGAGAGCACACTCTAGTGAGGACCTCACCATTTTCTTTTGCAGTGTTTTCAAGTTTGAACCCTCATAAGGACTAGGAAGGCAACATAAATGTGGGAATTAGGGGGAGTGTATGAATGGGGAGTGGTGAGACCTGGAACAATTCAAACTTTTCATTTAGTGCCGGCTAAATAAAATTTCTGGAGCTGGGCTCTGACATAGCAGCCTTTAGTCCCAGGGTATATATGCTCTAGATCCCAGCAGCCAGAGTCATCCTTCTAAACTGCAGATCAGATCAATCAGATCATGACCCTACTTAAAGACTTCCTGTGGTTTCCAGATGCTCACTAAATAAACTTAAACTCCCAGGCAGGCAAAGCAGACAAGGCATCCCCAGCTTTACAAGCTGTCCGTTGCCCTTCTTCCTTGCTGCCCCACAGAATCACAGGTCCAGCCAAAGTGACCCTCTTATGGCAACTGAAGCACGTGCCCTCCTGGCTTACACACCCTGCTTGGCTTCCCCTTTGCATCACCTTCATTAAGCAAACTCTTGTTCGTTCTTCAAGACAAAGAAAGACAAAGCATAATGTTCTAATTCAATAGTTTCTAAACTTTTTGGTTTCAGGATCCCAGTACTCTTTAAAATTATTAAGAACTCCAAAGAATTCTGCTTATGAGAATTATATCTCTTGAGATTTGCAGTATTAAAAATTAAAACTGAAGTTTAAAACATATTTATTAAAAATAATATAAATGTATTATATATGAACAAAAACAACATTTTTATGAAAAAAAAAATTTTTTCAAAAGAAAACACACTTGATAAAAAGAGTGGCATTATTTTACATTTTTGTAAATCCTTTTAGTGTATGACTAAGTAGAAGACAGCTGGATTTTCATAGCTGCCTCTGCATTCAGTCTGTTGGAATATGTGGTTTTGGCTGAAGTATATGAAGCAAGTTACCCTCACAGATATGTAATTGGGGAGAAAACGTGTTTTAATAACCATTGCACATAATTGGATTTTATTCTTTCCCATTATACCCTAGCTTGACAAGTGGTGATTTCTTTTTTTTTTTTTTTTTTTCTCTTTTCTTGGACTATTACGTCCAGACAAGTGGTGATTTCTTAAAGGTCAGTCACAATAAATAATTTGAAACCATTTTAATGAAATTTTCCTACTCTGTCATGTTAAAATGTATTGCTCTAGCTGGCACTCTGAATGGATCTTTTACCTGTGCCTGATTTTGTACCGTTATGCACTGGTCATTTGGAAAACACTGATTCACTGAGAATTGCAGATCTTCAAATGTTGACACATTTCATCATACAACATCAAAACATCACTTTGTTTAATACTTCCTCTAATCTAAAGAGAAAAGTCATTATATTGGGAGATGTCAAGCTCATGATGGAGAATACATACACTTCTAACATTTTAATTTTTGCTTTGAAATTTCAAATTTTATTGTTGGCAACAAATATTCTCAGCTGTTTTCCCTGAAGTGACCAGGCCTACTTCATTCATTTGTAGGAAAATGTCTGTCCGGTACCCAAATCCGAATAAGTGTAGTTTGCTCTTTGAAATAAAAACGTTTCATGAAAAAGCAGCTAATGCTAGTTTAGCTCAGAACTTGAGCAATCCCACAGTAGTTTACCTCGAGGTGATTATCATGCTTTAAGAAATATGTTATATGCATTTCCCAAGTAATCACACAGAATATTAAAAGACATGTATTCAAGGGTCAAGATTTAATAAAATTAATAATTTTTGTTGTTTCATCAAGGGCATTCTTAAGAGAACCTGGAATTTTAAATTTTCCTGCAAGCATGTGGTGGTGAAGAACACAAAGACTGTGCTAGGAGTGCCATGTCTTGATTCATGCTAAGGCTCCAGTTTCACCTGCCATTGCTTTTGCACCAACTGTGCAAATGTCAACACAGCAGGAAAAAAGGGAAAGAACACTTTAGTATAATGTGAAAGTAGTGCTAACCTCACAGACACCCTTTGAGAATGATTGCACTAGACTGTAAGTTGTATGGAGGCAAGGCCTATGTCCAGTGGCATGCCAGGGTCAGCTCATACTGCCTTGTGAGAACTTGTTAACTTTTCAGTGATTTTTGCAAAGCTGCTGATGTCACATTGGCTGTCTGGCATCAGCCAAGATAGGAGAGTTTACTGTATGGAAATCAGCAGACATTACAAATCAGGGTCTTTTTTTTCCTTCTGGAGAGTTTATTGTTAAACATCTACCAATATGCCACTGTCTATGTCTTTACTTCTTTGTGAATTAGCATCTTCCATTGTGTTTGTCACTTATAGGCATTTAATAAATATCTGTTAAATAAACAAGAGAAAATGAATAAATCAACCTATTGATGCTACCCCCTACAGGAGGGTTTCCTAGGCTTTCCAGGAAGAGTCAATCTCTCCTTTGCGTTCTCAGTATTTGACATTCTAACATTGATTACATTGAGCCACAATTATTTTACAAGTCAATTTTCCCCACCAGTGTGAGAACATCTCAAGAGACCATTTCTTGTGCAGTGGCAAGAGAACAAAGCTCAGCATAGATACTGTGGTGTGAAATCACCTGAGTTCTAATCTCAATTTTGCTATATGCTAGCTGTATCACTGGGCAACTGATGTCTCTTCTTTGGGCATGATGATCAAAGTAGAGATCACATTAGCTTATCCTTCCAGGAGATTTGGGGGAGAATTAAACAGATTAACACATGTCTATCAATGAGAACAATAAATTAGTTCAACAAACTTTTACTTCTACATCAACTATTTCTTCATCCATTCTATTTTCCTAGAATCTGGTATATAGCAGAGGTTCATGAAATATGTTGTGAATGCATCCCATATTTCAAGCCTTGAACTAGTTGCTCATGAGGATAAATTAAGTCTGGAATTCTAACCTCAAGACATTTTATGGAAAGGCACACATACTGATACTAATGAGAGAGGAGGTAAGTAGAAAGCTCCACAAGATGGTAAAGGTGAAATGACGAAGGCTCTATTCTCAAGAAGGTGAGGATAATAGAAAAGAAAACAGAAGGAGGCAACTGACCAGTCTGAGGAAAGAGTGAGGCGAAGTAACTTTCAGAAACCGAAGTTATTGGCAATACTTGGCCAGTTTCTGCTGTGTCATCTGAAGGGGAGAGGAGAGGTGAATGTGTTCTTGTTACTAGAATAAAGAATTCTGTTGTGGGGTAGTTATAATTTACTACATCTTACCTTGGGGTAGTTATAATTTACTACATCTTACCTAAGGCTGGATTAAACATCCCTCAAAATACTTGCAGAATATTAGGCAGTTACTTCTTAGTCTTGGTTCCTCCATTTATGAAATGAGAATTTTGATAGTGCCTGCTTCAGAGGTTTTTGTGTGTACTAAACAACCCAGTGTTTGCAAAGTGTGGCACATAAGAAATACTTTATGAATATTAGCCATTGTTATTGGTTGTTCAAATTATTCTATGCTTACCTTCTAACTTCTGAATACTATTTTGCTTTTTCAGGTAACTTGATGACTAGGAAAGGGTTAACCTGTACTGATTACCAGTATACTAGCCATCAGAAAATTCTTTTGATAGAGATTATAATGTAGTGTTTTGGTGAAACATTCCTCTGGCGCTTGATTACCTTTGGGTTAACTGATTATTCAGTTCTCTAACTCCTTTCCCGAAACTCTTGGGCCAGATATGTTTCAGGATTCAGATTTTTAAAGCAAATTTTAGAATGATAATATCAAGTATATACCATAATTTAGATAAAACCCTATGTGTTTTATCTAGTATGTGGTATATACTTGATATTGTAAGTACCTCAAAATCAGACATATTAATATTTGTGCAACAAAATACATAAATACTTAATGAGACAGAAAGGTTATAAGCAGACTCATGTCAGGTTTTGTTGCTAAATGACTTATGAAAAAAAGAAAACCTCTTTGGCTTTTCTGATCTTTGGGGATTTCAGAATGGCAGAGAAAGGGTACAGGCTGGTTATGGGCTTTGGGCTGGGGATCCGACCTGCCTGGTAGTAACTGCTCCAAAAAAAATTGCTCAGTTGCAGCCAGTCTCTCTCTGACCTGTTTCGCAGCACATTCCATGATAGGCTGTTGTCCTCTGTAGGTAAGTAATTGTCTCAGGCCACAAGAAAAAAACACATGAGGGGCTAGGTGCAACTCCCAGATGGCGTTGCCCAGTGGAGGCTGCAGACGCAGCAGTGAGTGGTGAATAATATTGGATACAATGCCTGCTCACTGCTCCACAGCAGTTTCTCAGGCCCTTCCCCATGTGGGGAGAGAAAGAAAGCCCCTACCGTGAGGCCACTCTCATGTTGCTGTGTATGCCTAAACACCCAACGGCTGGATTTATTAACTTCATATCTTTTAGCGAGGAGCTCATGTCAGACCTACCACAGGCCTAGAGATGGCTCCTGCTGGCCCGCAGGGTGAGGACAAATGTCCAGGCTAAGAGTGCAAGCGCAGCATGAATAGGCCTAAATTAGGACAGGCCTAATAACCCACTCACTAACACCTGTATTAGTCTTCCATCACTAGGGGTGCACTGCTGTCCGACAAGCCATAATCCCATAAGCTTTTCATTTGCATGTCCCTCATTAGCTGATTAAAACTTGAAGAAGGCAGGTCTCTGCAGCTGGCGGGCCCATTCCTTCACACTGCCTGCCTGGGTGGCTTTGGTAATGAAGTCATGTGGGTGGATGTGAGGTTTATATGTATGGAAGGGATTAAGAGTATTAGAATTTGTGTGAGCTGATGTTGCCATATTCTCTCTACTGGAGCCCAGTAATTGGATGGGAGGAGAAATGGCAGACCCATTAGTTTTGTCTGTTTACTCAGGAGCAGGGTGCTAGAGATTCAATTTTGCTTTCTTTGGCTCCCTTGCCTTTGTGAAGCAGGCCTGCTTTGTCTCCTCTGGCCCTGAGCACCTCCAAACACCAGGCCCGCTAAGACGATTCAGCCACAAAGAAGAGACATCGGTGACTAGGGGCCCAGGGAGCAGAAAATGCAGCCCTGACTCAAGTACTACTTGAAGGCAACCTCATCCCGTCTAGTCCAATCCCGGAATAGAGAGCAAAAGATAATTGAAATTTATACATACTTCTGAGGCCTTTTTTTCTGATTATTTTATTAGTTTTCCACATTTGGGATTAACAATCCTCAGCATCAAACGCACCGCGGGCTCCTTATTTGAGAAATGAATGGTTAGACATTTCAGAGACTTAACAAAGCAATTGTTGTATTTGCCGGGTTTGCATAATTTTAATAGACAAAAAATAACACGAAGAAAAAATCCATTTCCTGTGTTGTTTGTACAGCTGGAGACAGAGCTCCTTGTGTTTGGTGATGTAAGAGATGCGCCATTGTCTCGCCCCTCACCCCCACAATGCGGTCCCACTAATGTCATTAACAAAACCAGACTGGGCAATTCTGAAAACTTTGAAGCTGAACATTGTCTCCAAAAGTGCATAGGGCGCCACAGACACAACGATGTTTATTCATCAGCAGGGCTGGGGTTTGCAAAGCCCAGAGACAAGGACTGGAACCAGCAAAGAGTGAAGAAAAACGTGGCCTGAGCTTGAAGCCAGGGAATATACAAGGAAAATGTGGATTTGGAAATTTTATTTTTCTTTCATAAATGTATTTACGGAAGCATAGAATATTTCAGGCCACTTACGTTCTGTGAAGGTTTATGTTTTCAATTTGCTTCATTAAAAGCCACAGCTTCCCTGCTCCCTCCAAAAAATTCTGATGCGAAACTGTGCAAGTAGTTTTATCACTTGCTGAAATATTTCATTTTAATTTGGTTTATGTTTTTAGATGTCTTTAGTGAAGGAACAAATTAAAACACCCACCACATGCAACTCTTGAGTTTCGGAGTTGGGTCATTTGTGGGGCTTTTCGTGAAATCATTGAGCAAGATTATAGAATTCTAATGAGACTCCCACTGGGAATAGAAAGAGAAACAGCAATACTGATTATTGTAAAAAGTTTCCCGTAGTACAATTGAGATAAAATGTTTAAAAACAAAACAGAGCCAAGCAAGCCAAACAAATAAATATAACCACTAACAATAATGCAATAACCTTTATGAGCACCTTTATGTGTGTTTTACCAATCATTAAAACAAGACTTTTCCAGTTCTGTCTCTGTCTGCCTTTTTTATTATAATGATTTTTTTTATTATAATTATTTTTTCTGCTCCTGTTAACACTTTTATTAAAAGCCTGAGCTGAATGTTAAATTCAGCTAACATTTTTGATTCCCTACTCTGCTGTGCTTAAGTTGGGTTAAAAAGAGGCCCACTAACAAAGCCTGCAAGATTTCAACCACAGCTGGGCATTACTAGTGGGAATTAAAGGAAATCTAGCTGGAAAGATAGTGAGAAAAAGAGAATAGGAAAAAGTTTTATCCTGGCTCACGTGATAATTCTTAGAGCCAGAGATTAATGAAATCTTAAGAACAGAATGAACCTTACAGGTCCCCAAATCCATCCATGCAACCTGCATTCTACATCCTTCTTAGTAAAAAATTCAATATATCTATTTACCTGTTCCAAGCATTGTGACCCATCATGTTCCTAAATTTTTGTAATCTTGATCTACCAACTGATCTTCTAGCCACTTTGGATTCCTCTCAAGCTTATCTTTTCATAACACAGTCTTCATAAAGAAGGAATTTCACAATTTTTGAGGACTTACTTACTATATAGCAAGTAACATGCAGTATCCTGGGAAGTGGGCATAATTACTTTCATTCATACATAGATAATGAAATGGAAGCCTATCCATGGACACAAAGCTCCTAAACAGATTGGTCCCTGATCTGATCTCATGTTACATAACAAACCACTCCAAACTTTGTGGTTTAGAACAACAATCATTCTATTACTTTCCATAATCCTGTGGTTGGGCAGGGATATTATGCTATTCTGGACTGGCTTGGCTGGGTGATGTAGGAAAGCCCCACTCACAGGTCTGGGCCTCAGCAGGAATGGCTAGGACAGCGAGACCTCGCTTCATGTCCTCTCAAGGAGGCTAATGCAGATTTGCTCATAAGGTGGCAGTATTTCAAGAGAGCAGAAGCTGCGAGTTTGCTGAGGTCTCGGCTCAGAACTCACAGTCACTTCCCTCGCATTCTGTTGATCAAAGCAAGTCACAGACAAATCCAAGCTCAAGAGGTGGGAAAACAGATTCTGCTTCTTGATAGGAGGAGCTGCAAAAAAAAAAAAAAAAAAAAAAAAAGTGGCCATTTGCAACTGAATACATAATCTGGGTTCTGCTCACTTAACTCTAGAGCCAGATAGCGTATGTTCAAATCTTGGCTTTGCTACTTGTTAGCTGTGATGCCTTGGGAAAGTTAACAAATTCCTTTCTCCAGCTGTTTCTTCATCTGTAAAACAGGGATAATAATAGTCAGAGGGTGGTTGTCAGGGTGAAATGAGTGGCTCTTCATAAAGCACTCCATAAAGAAGGCTGCCTGGCACAGAGTCTGCACACAGTGGGAAACAGTGTGTTCGTGACTGTTACTGTCATTCACTCATATGTTGTACTGTCTACCTCGATATTTACTAATGTTTAGCATGTGTTAAGACATGGAGACCCAAAACCAAAGAGTTAGGTGGGAAAGATTTAATACTTTTTTACCACCTATTTATGTAGGCACCCTGTTGGGTGCTTCATAAGCGTATTTCATTAAGTTCTTAGAAGAATTCAGTAGGGTAGATGTTATTCTCCCTGGTTACAGGTAAATAAGGTCTCTTTTCTCAAAAAACTCATATCTGAGTGTGGAAAACATTACAAATAATAATAGCTGTTTGGTAATTTCATAACACACTCATATGCATTATTAACTCATGGGAGCTCCATGTTGTTGTCATGCCTGTGAAGCAGCTGAGGACACTGATGTGCAGAGAAGTGAAGCACTGGGAGGTCGCACAGCTAGTACGAAGAGCCTGGACTAGGACTGATGTCTCCAGCACTCCATTCTAGGCTTTTTCATGATGCTCCAATGTCTCTCTTATTTATATCGGCATTTATCACATTAGGAGGGAAAAGGTCTCCAGAAATTGCTAAAGAAGGCTTGATTAGATGAAGGCAAAACCACCAAACAAAGTATATGATGGCTGCCCCTGGCACATTCCATGCCTCCCCATAACACTTCCAGTTGTTTGCTGAAATCATTTTGGATGCGGCATGCTTCTTAAGCTGATATAGCAACACTAATGTATCATGCCCTTCACAGGACTAGAGGTATAGTCCAGTTTGTAAAAGGAAATCATTCAAGACCTGGCTTGATGAGTAATCAGCTCACAGATGTAAAGTGTTAATCACAGACTAGGATGGTCTCTATAAGAATAGCTTTAGAAAAACAGGATCATCTACATAATTTAGGATTGTCACAGCT
The DNA here is from genome assembly GCA_963573385.1 of Cacajao melanocephalus. NCBI lineage: Eukaryota > Metazoa > Chordata > Mammalia > Primates > Pitheciidae > Cacajao > Cacajao melanocephalus. Next base: position 7,070 of record CAUYLG010034858.1, on the reverse strand, counting down.
CCTGGTCAAGGTGATATTGGCACGTGGGGGCTCCTTCTGTACAGTGGAGGGGACTCAACATCACCCATCAGAAAAAGCCAAGGGTTGGAGTCAGACAGACTTGAGTTTTGATTAACTGCCTCATACTGGTTTTGTAAACTTGGACAAGTCCTTCATTCACCCCGTGAATCTCAATTTCTTGGTCCGTAATAATAGCAGCTTCCTCAGATGGCTATTATGAGAACTATGTGAGATTCTGCACATAAAGTGCTGAGTATAGTGCCTGGCATAGGAAGAACCCTTCTTTTTTGGTGAAAAATGAATCGATAGTGTCAGAGCGAGGAAAACCCAGGCATGCCCAAATCCTGCCCTGCAATCACCTTTCCTATTGAGGGACCTAAACACATAGGAGCACTAGCAGAATGGAAACCCAGGTTTCATTTTGGCATTCAGCTGCTTATACACCCTTTTCTAAGTTCTGGAAAAGCTGTGGGGGAACTCAGAGTTTTAGCTTAAGGACTAAGCAGGGCCTTCGCATTCTTCTTTAAAGTAGAAATCTCAGAATTGGCTACTCTCTGATGGGTTCATGAAGGAAACTGGTCAAAGAGAAGAGGAAGGACAAGTGGGCACATTGACCAGGTTTAGAGGGAGGAAGGGAGACAGAAAAAAAGACAAGGACAGGAGGAGAAGGTAGTGGTGGAGGAGGAGGAGGAAGAAGAAATGGTTGGCCTACTTTGATGTGCCAGGCCCTGTCTAGGTTTGCTTACCACACGGAGGCAGGAAGAAATGGAAAGGCTGTTTAACACAGTGATCCTGCCTCTTGGTAACCATAACTCACTCAGTGTTTTAGATTCTCATTATTCAGGTTAGCAATTCTCCCCTTGACAGGGATCACAGAAAAAGGTGGGTGGAGGCTGGGTGCAGTGGCTCATGCCTGTAATCCCAGAACTTTGAGAGGCCAAGGTAGCCAGCTCTTGAGGTCAGGAGATCGAGACCATCCTGGCCAACACGGTGAAACCCTGTCTCTACTAAAAATACAAAAATTAGCTGAGCGTGGTGACACGTGCCTGTAATCCCAGCTACTTGGGAGGCAGAGGCAGGAGAATCGCTTGAACCAGGGAGTCGGAGGTTGTGGGGAGCCTAGATCATGCCATTGCACTCCAGCATGGGCAACACAGTGAGATTCCATCTCAAAAAAAAGATGGGTAGAGGTAGGCTTGGCATTGGGAGACAAGGCTAAAGACCTGTGTCCACTATGGCACTCAATCTACCATAACTGTCGTCATTGTTGTTGTGATATGCCTGTACTTCAGTGTCCGCACTGACAGTTATAGGGAAATTGAATAGTGAGGGCTAAAGTTCCTTTGAACTCAGAATTAATGACGGTAACATTTTAGAAAAACTGTAGGTAAGTAAAATTCATTGTTTTCTAATGATACATTGAGAGAAAGAGAAAGTAGCATAAAAATAGAGAACAAAGAGAGAATCATACTTGGCCAAATTATTGAACACCTCTGAGTCTTAGTTTCCCCATCTGTAAATAAGAACTCATGATAACTCTTGCAAATTTGGGAGGATTAACAAGCTAATATAGAATAAAGCCTTGTATATGGTCAAGGTTCAAGGAGTGGTAGTTTATTATTATTTTTTCATGAATTTTGATCTTTATTTTTATTTATTTATTTGAGACAAGAGTCTCGCTCCTATTGCCCAGGCTGGAGCGCAACCTCCGCCTCCTGGGTTCAAGTGATTTTCCTGCCTCAGCCTCCCAAGTAGCTGGGATTACAGGCGCCCGCTACCATGCCCAGCTGATTGTATTTTTAGTAGAGACGGGTTTCACTATGTTGGTCAGACTAGTCTCGAACTCCTAACCTCAGGTGATCCACCCGCCTCTGCCTCCCAAAGTGCTGGGATTACAGGCGTGAGCCACCGCGCCTGGCCTAATTTTGATCTTTATTATGTGACTCAATGTACTCCTATTTTTTCAGCTTGAAGTTTATCATTCCTTACTCACCACCACCCCGCAGAGCCACAGTGTCACGATCAGGTGGAGCATCATAATAGAAGTATCACTGAATCTGGATTTAGGAGAGACTAGAATTAAGCCCAGGCTCTACAGTTCTCTAGTTTTATGACTCATGACAAATTATTAACCATCTCTGAACTGCTTCCTTATTTACATAATAATTCTGTGGCAAAATTTCTAATTGTCAACTACTATATCCATTCTTTTCCTTTTTATCTGTGCATATAGCTGCTTGGTTAGACTACATTTCTCAGCTTCTAACGTGACCAAGTACTAGCCAGTGAGATACAACCGGGAGTTTTTTGTGGCTCTTCTTTAATTCTTTCCTGTTTCTTGGGACAAAGGTAGGATGCCTGGAATTTGGTCCCTGCGGACAACTGAATAGCAAGCTGGAAACAGGCTAAAACCCTGAGACAGTGGGGGCCCCATACCAGCCCTGTAATGACTACGTCTTAACATCTCTTATAAATGATTAAAAATAATCAACCTTATTTAAAATAATATTTCAAGTTTTCTGTCACATGGAGCCAACTTTAAATAACGAATTTTCAAGCGTTTGGTGTATTGTAGGCACTCAGTAATTTTGTTTCTCTCTTTTTCCCATCAAATCCATTCTTCTTGCTCTAGTCAAAGAACTTTTCTTAAATTCAAATATTAAACAACATATTCCACAGATGTGCTCATGCTATCCCCATTTCAAAGCCCTTGGTAGAATTATGATGAGAGTCAATTGAAATGACTCTGTAAAAGTACTCTATACATTGTAAAGCCCTATCTAGGTAGGAAGGCTGGGGGCTCTTCTTACCCTGACTGCAGCCTTTCTGACCAGTCTTTTTCCCACTCTCTTCCCCTGCCCATCACAATTCTGTCTTTATGTATCTTATTTTCCAGGTGCACCAAACTAGACATCTCACATACAAGTCTCAAATGTAGAGAAGCAAAAGCACAAACCTTGGGAACATCTAGGGACAGAACCTGAAGCAGCCTTACAGAAAAACCCCACATTTCTTGGATGTATTAGGTTATATCTCAAATAATTAATTTGAATTTTTGCTCTCTTAATATCCCATTTACATGAATAAAACTCTACTGTTTAAATAACTCACCCTTGGGTAGCCTACAGCTTTGAGAACTCCTGAGATCCAGGTCTGGGAGAAAAGGGCAAATTTGCAAATCTCTGTTTTTCTATGCTGTTTCTTCTGCCAGAAATGTCTTTTCTTGAACTTCCTCTTTGCTAGCCTCCTCTGTAAAAACGTTCTTGATTTCTTAAAGCAGCCTTGGTCATTCTCTAGCATGTTGTATATCCCTCCTCTATGGTATTTAAAACATTGTATCTAAATTGGTTTTGAGGTGGGGAGGTGTTGGGGCAGGATGGGCTCTTTTATGAGTCTGCAATATCTTCCAGAAAAATTACTTCATTTTTATACTATCACCACTAATAAAACCACCATACCGCCATCTTCCTTAGCACCTAGCACTATGCCTAGGTCCATAGTAGATACTCATTAAAGATTAGATGAAATGAATAAATGAATGAATGTTCAACAATTGAATGCCCCTCATAACATCAAAAGAAAGGTAGCTTTGTGGCTGTTAGACCTCGGATTTCACCCACATGCATTGTCTAGTTTGGCCTGGGGCAGTGCCAGTGGTGACCTCCTCCATGTACATGGCTTACTACATTCTGAGCTGGGTGCTGGACCCTTCTCTGAGCTCAATGGAAAGATAAAGGCAACCACCTACAACTCAAGTCAGCTCAGCTAGGAAAATCCACTGCCAAGGTCCCAGTGGTCTCCGAAATGTCAATACTATGAAGGTTGATGCTAAGCTTTGCACACCCCACGTCATCAAATGCCCTTTTGCTTCATGTTTTGTCTGGTCTGTCAGCACCATTTACTGCTGAGCAGGTCCCTTATCTTTATTGATCACTTAATTTGTCTTTTCTTAACTTCCCTTGCACCGTCTGGTGCCGTGTGTCCGTCTGTTGAGGCTGTCATGACGGGTTTGCTCTTGAAATAATAGAGGCAGCAGGTGGTGTGACTAAGTCGACCCTGTGCAGAATGGGGGACCATTCCCAGTCCCTGTCTCAACCTGCCAGTGTGTCTACACCCTCCCAGCTGTTCCACATTAAAGCAGTCAACTGTGACTTTACAGTCCGAGTTTTACACAACTGTTTTACAAACTGGAAAGAAGGTCTTTTGTGACAAATCCTTTGTCAGGCAGTAGAATGGGGGGAGAGAAAGCCAGTTCCAAGACTTGGTGCATTTTAATGAATATGCAGATAGACACACAATCCTTTGCCTTGATAAAGGGGGTGTGTAACAGAGATGGGCGGCTGGCTGGAAGGAGAGAGAGCAGACTCACTTCTTGCTCTTGGGACAATTTAGTATGAGGTGCAACTGCTCTTTCAATGCTAGTTTCTGTTCCAAACAGACCTGGACTCCATGAAAGCCTTCATTCCTCTTGCAAAGCAAAAATAAGGGCAGTTAGTTAAGAGCCCTGTGTCCTAGGGTCAGTACTCTGGGGACAGGTGTCATGCAATTGGGAAAACAGCAAGAAATGTATGCCTTTGGGAAGCAAAAGCCAAATGCCTTTATAATTTGAGACTCATACTCAAATGTGAGAAGAAATGACATAAAGTAAAAAGAGCACAGAGTTTTGAATCAGACAGACCTGGCTCCAAAGTTCACTGACTTTGACATAATTCACTATTAACAACATGTTACATTAAAATTTCTAGTTTTTAAAACAGAAATATTTGAGATGACAACTCTCTATTAACCAGAAGTTGATTAATCAAAAATTTTAAATAATTAAAATCTACCTCTCCATTTCTATACACACAAACACACACACACACACACACACACACACACACTCCTACACTTTCATTATAAGCTAAAAGGCAAGGGAGAAATAATTAAATCTTAACACTGTGGAACGAGTACATTTGAGGAAGAGTCAGGACACCTTCTATGTTCTAATACTAACCAGCTGATTGAGTTTAGCAATGTCACTGAAGCATTGCAAGCCTTAGTTAGGAAAATTGTAGTACATTATATTATCCCTAAGGTGTGTAAATTGGGAAAGGTGATAGTAATAGCTGGGCACAGTGGCTCATGCCTGTAATTCTAACATTTTGGGAGGCTGAGAAAGGAGGATCACTCGAGCCCAGGAGTTTGAGAGCACCCTGGGCAACATAACAAAACCCTGTCTCTACCAAAACAACAACAACAAAAAATTAGCTGGGTGTGGTGGCACATGCTTGTTGTCCCAGCTACTTTGGAGGCTGAGGTGGGAGGATTGCTTAAGCCCCAGAAATTGAGGCTGTAGTGAGCTGTGACCATGCCACTGCACTCCAGCTTAGGCAAGACAGCAAGACTCTGTCTCAAAAAAAAAAAAAAAAAAAAAAAAAAGAGGAGAGTGGGGCCCTTGTTTCCTTTTCTCCTTATTCATGTTCATGCAGGTCCATGGAATGAGAATTCCTACTCTCTATTTGCTATTAAAAAGGCACCTTTATTTAGCTCTTTCTCCTCACCTTGATGCCTCTCTAAGGTGGGAGAAGACTAGAACCCTATCCCTTGGATCCATCTCTCTCTTTAACACATCATGTGGGGTATTAAAGGTTGCAGTTTCCAAGGGCCTGCTCTTCTCTTTCTGGTTGGCTGGCTGAGAGGTCACAGATACAATATGCTCCCTCCAGCCTACACCTCTCTATCCATATGATGAGCAAAGCTGGATCATAACCCTGGCTCCATGGAGTCTTGCTCTGTTGCCCAGGCTGGAGTGCAGTGGTGTGATCTCAGGTCACTGCAAACCTCCACCTCCCAGGTTCAAAGGAGTCTTCTGCCTCAGCCTCCTGAGTAGCTGGGATTACAGGCATGTGCCACCATGCCTGGATAATATTTGTATTTTTAGTAGGGACAGGGTTTCACCATGTTGGCCAGGCTGGTCTCAAACTCCTAATCTCAAGTGATCTACCAGCCTTGGCCTCTCTAATCTCTGGGATTATAGGCATGAGCCACGCAAAGGCCTCCTGATCCCATCTTCTAATGCAGAGATACTAAACATGTGATCCGTTGACCAAAATGTTTTTTACTGATCTAAGAGAAGTAATGCAGACACTGCCACTAAGCATTTAAAAATCTGTCAATTAAACCCAGGCTAGATATATTAATCATAAAGCAAGCTTATTTTTCACATTAAAAACTCATGATGTAGCTTAGAGGAAAATGTATAGCACTATAGGTTCATATTAGAAAACAACTAAGTCCTTTAATCAATAATCTAAGATTCCACCTTAAGAAATTTTAAAAAAAGTAGAAGAAATAAAAATCAAAGCAAGAAGACAAGCAAAAGAAAGGAAATAATGAGAAAAAGATCAATACAATTTAAAATAGAAATTGATAGAGAAATGGATGTTGTTTCTTTGAAAGTTTATCAATACCATTGATAAACTTCTAGACAGGCTGGTCAAGGAAAAAAGAGGGAAGACAGACGTTATCAAATCAGTAATGAAAAACAGAACATTAATATAGATTCTACAGAAATTAAAAGATAAAATAATATTGTGAATATCTTTATGCCAATAAATTTGATATCTTTGGTAGATGTACAGATTTTTTTGAAAGACAAAAACTGCTCAAGAAGAAATATAATCTCTTTATAGAAGAATTGCCCTTTATTTATTAAAGCAATTCAATCCATATAGAAACTTTCTCAGAAAGAATACTTCAGGCCCAGAGGAGTTCACCTGTCAATTCTACCGAACATTTAAAGAAGAAATATACCAATATTAAATAAACTCTTCCAGAAAATAGAAGAGAAAAAAATACATCCGAAGTCAGCATTACCCTGACAGCAATACCAGAGAAAAACATTATAGGAAAAGAAAACAGTGTAGTATTTCTCATGTATACTAACACAAATATCTTTTACAAAATATTAAGTTGAATTCATCAATATATAAATGATGACATATCATGAGCATATAGAGTTTATCCTACAAAGCCAAAGTTGAGTCAATGTATGAGCATCAAGCAATATAAATAATCATGTTAAAGGA